>JAZHYW010017247.1:0-70442 GCA_037355805.1 Ixodes ricinus
GTGCTCTTCGGAAATAAATACAGTTCGCGGAAAGCTCGTGTTACGTTTTTATTTGCTGCTCCTCTCGCTCCGTACAATAGACTTCGTGTTCTCGTTAAGCCTTATTGAGCTCGATTTGCTCGATTCGTGGCCGCCATAATGAGATGCAGGTGACGGAGGAACTTTTGCTCCCCTGCTTTAGGGACGAAAGTTCCTCCATTTCTGAAGGAACATATGTGTCAAGAGCGTTCCTCCCTTTAGGGAGGACTATACTGACCCTTTTTTCTAAGAGTGCAGAGGACTAATGTTAGTGTCAGCGTAACTGGTGTCCCGTGGGACTAAGACCCGCTCTCTTTTCTAGGTATATGTATATAGGATTGGGACTAGTTTACAATCACAAAGCACTCGCGTTTCGCAGAGTGTACACGGCATAATGAGGTTGGCGTGGCAATTACGCGGATCAATAAAATTCACAATACAACGCAGCAAATGTAACGAGTCTGCAAATAATTCTGTTCCTTAGCCTTTAGGCCGTACCATTTGGATATGTTTGTCATCTTGCACTTTAGAAAACACAGTCAAGTCTCAAAAATCAAAATATACGGGGACCGTTGATACAAGTAGAGAGCAAGCGGAATAAATGCAATAATAATGACCACAAATGTATCACTATCGGAAAGTTGAATAATCTTACTGATTTTTAAAAACAACAACGCTAACAGTAAAACCACCTGCGAAATTTTTTTGGTCCCTATGTTTTTTGAGAATGCGCCCAATCGCACCGTTTTATTACTACACGGCCACTCTGGTACAAGAATGAATAGAACGCAACGCATTTACATGTTCCCTAGTCCTTCGAAAAAATCAGATGTCAAGTTATCGTGGGCTCTACGAATCTCGGGCACCAATAATAGCGACGTGAGATGTTTCCAGCGTACTTTTCTATCGAACGCGAGGTAGCGCCTACCGTTGTCCAATTCGGGAAGAAGCGGTTATGGAGTCATTCCCCTTGCTTGATCATGGGGTATTGTTAGCTTTACCTCACCTGAGTTGCGAGGTGGCAAGCCATGGAGGGGTACACATCGCGACACTGTTAGCGCGAACACGACATCGGCGCATTTTCGCGTTTTACTTCTAAAATGTATTAGTGAGCACGAAATTATATCATTCACATTAGTAGAACTAAGTGAGCTCTTTCTGTAGCAATAATAACTTGGATGACATCCCTTGGTTTCAAAGAGAAAAACTGGAAAGACCGTTGATCGCTTGTTCGCGCTAACAGTGTCGCGCTCTGTACATGGCTTAAAGGGCGAGGGGAGGGTCACATGCCACCTTGACTGGGATGTATTTCAAGGAGCGTTGATTAGCAAAGGTAATGCCGTGGATGTGTTTCTGCCGGATAAGTGAAGCAGCCTTGGCTTTGGTGATTTGATTGAGTCTGTTATTTGGATTGTGCGCAATACCCACGGTTACATTGTTTAAAAAAAAACTGATTGTGACCAATCATCATTGATTTCACGGTGACTTGGTGGACGTTGTGAAAAAAAACTTCGACTTTTTTGTGAGTCAGATCGGCAGAACATCGCAATGCTAAAGAAACAAGTGAACTAGCGAGTCTTGAACGTCGTCAACTGACGCGGCAGAAAACTCGATTTGCCGCTACAGGAGGATCACAAAAAGTGCTCGAGAAAGAGGGATGTGTGTGGCAGGCACACGTATTCTTTTAGCTATTTCGTTGCTTTTGAGTTATTGCCTTTAACTTTTCTGTGCTTACACTTTGTGAAAGTGTGAAAAATTCTGCATTTCCAATTCGTTTAGTGAGCGTGTAATGATGTGCTATTAGTATAAAATAATGAAATGCTTTAAATTCACGGATTCATTTTCAGTTGTTTTTCGTGGGCCAATTGAAGCGGCCTTTGGAACACGCATACCCTATCCAATGGGTTCTGCATCTTATGCCCTGATTCCTGTCATTGCACTGTTTTATACGTGAATTTTGAAGTATCACACAATATTTCTATGTGTAGAAATTGGTTAGACCCTCTATTTCAGTTGTGAGAAAATATACCATATATTCAGAGGTGTTAGAAAATGACACCTTTTATATTAGAGTGTTAGATCATAACACCCCGTTTGAGAGGGTGCTTGAACCCTAAACACTCTGTTTAGGGTGTTGAATATACACAATTTCTAGGGTGTTTTGCTAGACGCATGAGGGTGTCAGCTATGGGACAGGTCAAAAACACAGAAGGCGTTAAATTCTTTAGTGTGTCGGGTACATAAACGTTTCTGGTAGTAGTGCAAACATTATTTGTGATGTCATTTAGCTCAAAATATACAGGCAAATTCAAGTCGATTCATCTGTTTATTACCAGGGTGATTACCAGAACCAGGTTACATATGCTGGCTCAATGACACACTGAGTGAGCATTTTCGAACCCAGCCATCCACGCGTGAACGCTTGGCCAGGGACACTATATAAGGCGGTTGCCGATTAGGCTCAGCCTCCCACATGTGATAGGGTGAGTCGCCCAATTGGCACTTCCTAAATCAGTGTTACTATTTCTGAATGCCGGCGAGAAACATGGTAGTAATTCCTGTCGGTGAACGTTGTCATACCCTTGCATTTGAGAAGCAGTGGCCCTATAAGGGGTGTAAGTTAAGCACTGGGAAGCGGCTATGACGGTTTTAGTGAGTTCATTGGCAGCCCATTTGCATAGCACACTGATAAAGTCACCGAGTCGAGACAAAATGCTTGTGCACCAACGTGGAGGGTCCCCTGAACAAAGACTAGCACGGATTTGTGGCTCTGAAGGTAATACATTCCTAGCGTGCAATCGTCACTTGCTTTTGTATGACCACAGTTAATGCCGTTTGCAGGTTATCGATATTGAAGGGAGCCTTGGCTTTCCCCAAAACTGCAAGAGTAGCGCCGGTTGCACTTTTTAGCTTAGAAACAGGTCCCACTGGCCCGCAGAGGGATCCTGCTTTAGTAGGTGTATGGTGAGTGGCGTCACCACGGACCCGAACCATGTGGGTTCACCCACCCACGCCTGGCTGTGCGTGGCATTCCTGTGTCCGGGAAAAGGGGAAAGGGCATCCTGGTGGTTGAGTCGAGGCCGAAGTCGGTTCGGACTTTTCGGGGCCCCCGAGCGAGGCCATACACCACTTTGGCCCCCGCTTCTCGTAGACTGTAGTCCTAGTGTGGCCCGGCCAGGATGCTCCAGTGAGTCGCCTATTCTTTTACTGTCCCCTTTTATCTTTCACTTTTTCCCTTTTTTCCTTCCTTTTTTTCTTCTTTCGCAGCAAGGGCTACTCATAGGTGGCATCTGATTTTCTTATCTTAAACCAAACTTGGGTGTAGCGTCTGGGCAAGCGCTAGTAGAGTAGCACTCTCAGCAGAGCAATTTTTGTTATGAGGGCCTACCTATTCTAGTCTCTTCTTGGGCTCGATAGTGTGTGACGCACCACGAGACACTGCAGACCTTCCCATTTTTATAGGCCTCAGGCCAACCAAAACACCTAATCTGCCCTTGAAAAAAGGTAGGACCGAAGCAACGATACTTGATGTCTCAGCTTCAGCCCAGAATAGTTTCACTCGCTTCTTTGTGACGCATTCTGAACAATCTGGAAAAACTTTGCCAAAGTTTTTACCATTCCTGATTTTAAAGACTCTTGAAAACCCGATCGGCAAAAACATAAAAGCCAAAAAACTGTCATCTTGTGAGTTACCAGTGCAGGTTGAAAACGGCGTCCAAAGTGATGTCCTCTTCGAACTGAACAAGATCTCAGACTACACGATCTCAGACCCACAACGTACGTTGAATCCTTGTCAAGGAGTTATCTCTGATAATGACCTACTTGACTCCAGTGACCAGGAGATCGTGGGAGGCCCGTCTGGTCAAGGAGTCAGTGGGGTGCGGCGAATTTCAATACGAAGAGATGGAACTGAGAGACCTAGGAAGCTTTTGATACTCACAAATTTTCGTCTACCATGTTACCTCAGAGCATCAGGGCTGGCTCTCTCCACTGTAAGGTTGATCTCTACATACCAAACCCTAGACGTTGTTTTAAATGCCAACGATTTGGCCACAGTTCGGTTTCCTGCCTAGAAAGGACAACACGTGCAAAGTGAGAAGCACTGACCACCCAGGTGTACTGCATACGGGAGTACTACAATGAAATTTGTCAACTGTTCCTGTTCCATCCTACACACTCTCGTTCTTGCTTGAAGTTTGAGAAAGAGAAGGCGATTTTGACCTTAAAAATAAAAAGAGCCTGTCGTACCAGGAAGCACGAAAGTGTTTTTCGTTCCTTCAAGATTTCGCTTCCATGCCGAGGCGGCTGCCAGGGCGAGGGGAGAGAGAAAGGGGGGGGGGCTGCACCGCCATCAGATGCATCAGTGGGCACTGAATACCGTCCACAAGACTTTGAGTGCTCACCCAGCACTCCAACATCCAGAGAGGCCTCTGTGAGTTCTCAGACCCCAGTGGCCTCGCCAAACCTCTCGCGTGTCAAGATAACATCCCATCGCCTTGGCCCTAAGCCCTAAGGAACAGGGGACCCCTCACTGCTCCCTCCCAGAGCTGTGAGGGGTCCCCTCCTTCAACTTCCCGGAGGTTGGAGGAGGCCATGGAGGTATTTGTCGAGCCGACAGAACCCCTCCAACTGCCAAAGGAGAGACAAAACCCACCCCCGAAAGGGGTGATCAGATGAAAAAAGCTCCAGGAATTCCAGGAATCACTACCCCAACTCATGTGACTTAGATTGCGAGCAGTTAGCCATTGCACTGAACTCCACATTTCTGAATTTATTTGAATTTCCCTGAATTATGGGCCATCTCAATTTCATGCAATAAAACTGTCGGGGTCTGCTACATAATATTTATTATATTAATTACTTTCTTAGTGAATTACATCCAATATCTATAGCATTACCGGAGACTCACTTGACTTCAAGACATCCTCAGGTTTTACGAAACTATAATGTTTTCCGAAAAGATCTAGCGTCATCTCGCTCATCCGGTGGTGTGGCACTTCTGCATGGAAGTGTAGCTTGTCTGAGATCCCTCTTGACACGCCACTTGAGGCTGTGACTGCACCAGTCCTTACTGACCGTCTAATCATTGTTTTGCTGTACCTCCCACCGCATGATCCCATACAAATTGTGGGGATCTGTCCTACTACTCTCCCGCCAGAAGGACGCAGAAGGCAAGACTAAAGAAAAACACACCTTTACTGGTTACCGGTCAGGCTTCGAGTCCCCTCCCGAGCTCTCGTGCGCCACGCACGCGATCGTTCCAGACCTCGCGCTTGAGCTCGCGGTATTGTTTTTCTTGTCCAGTGCAGGTGGCAAGCTCCTGCCAGTCACTGCAGCGCGTGGCTGGGCACCTCGCTTGCAACATTCCACCCCCCCGTCCCCGCGTTAGGCATTGTTCTCAAAATTCTTGGTCGTCGTCAATGTTTATGGCGACATGCGCAGCATCTGTTGGTGACGGGTCAGCGTGGCAAGGGGGGGGAGGAGAGCAGGGCGGAGACTCCTGATAACTGCAATGGCGCTTTCAAGATCGTCCTCCATCATCCTTTCGTGGTGTAAGATGGCTGCCCCTGCGGCTGCTGCTGACTCCCGTGAGCGATGAAGTGCCCTAGTTCTGTTGGGACGGTGGTGGATTTTTGGTACCCATCAGAGTGGGCACAAGAGTTTGCGCTCGTCCTCCGTGTAGCTTTGTGGTGGGTTCGCCGTGCGATGGGTGTTCATCGTGAAACCTCTGAAAGGTTCGGGCAGTTGGGCGTCCACGTCGACTGTTAAGGGGGCGCGGCTGGTCTTGCCAAGCGGTGCTGGACGAGCAGGCCACTGGGTGTCCCTGGTCGTCGAGGGTGACCCAGGTGGCCGTAAAGCGCCGGTAGGTTCGTCTCGGTCCCCGGCGGTGGTGGTTGTTTGGGTTGTCCGTTCCCCTCGGCTGGTGGAGGCGCCTGGGTCGCCGGTGCCGGGGCGGTGATAAGGACCGTCTTGCAGTCTGATTGGCTCGCAGAAAACTTGGAAATCAATAAAAGAAAACAGGATATCAGTAATGTCAATTAACAAGAAAGGCAGACGTCATCTACGTTTCGTCTACATAAACACGGCGATTGGTGAGCTAAGCTCGCTTGAACAGTCAATTGTATACCACTCAAAATCTTGCGCAATCAATTAAGATAAGCGGTAAACTATCGGTTCTCGGGTAAACCCGTTGCAACATTCTTCCTATTATTTTCGTCTCTGTCACTGACATTGAAGTCTTCCAGGGTGTAGACGGTAAACGAAGTACGAGCCAGATCAGCAACACTTCCCATCTGCGAGAGAGGTTCATCAGCCAAATCATAATACTGTTTGAGCTATGTGACATGAACAGGTCCCGTGAGTCGACCAGACTCACAATCGAGAAGCGTGTACGTGAGGCGCAAAGCTTTCTCACGTACTCTATTTGGACCGTCCCACCTATTAGCCAGGGGGGCCGTGAGACCACTGGCGGCATTACTGAGTTGATGTCTCCGTCGCAGAACCAGGTCTCCAACTTGAAATTGCACGTACCGGTGACCTCGCTTGTACTGTTCAGTCTACTGCAGTCAGACGACGTCCAAGCTCTCCCGGGTATCACGAACGATGTCTCCGAGTCTGTGCTGTAAATCTTCTGCAAATTTGCCGTAGGAGCGAGAAGCACCTGGATTGTTAGCGGAGCAACTGTTTTCCAGCGGGAAAGTCAGCTCCTTGCCGATATTAGGAAGCGCGGGCTTAAATCCGATAGATCGGTTAACCGTGGGTCGGGTTGCGAATCCGAGTTCTGGAAGCTTTGCATCCCAGTCACGGTGGCGCTCGGTGTGGGCGATCAACATTGACTTCAGATTTTGGTTTACCCGCTCCATTATGCTTGCTTGCGGGTGTTTGGGAGATGTCCATATGTGCTGTTTGCCCAAGGCCGCACAGATGTCTGCAAACACTCTGCTAGTAATACGCGTGGCGTTATCATTGATTAATCTGGTCGGGAATTCAAATCGCGGGAAAGCCTCCATCAGGCAAGGCCAGATCTTTTGTGACGTCAGCAATCGCAAGGAAAATAAATCAACCCACTTGTTGAGGTGTTCCTTGACGACCAACAAGTACTGGTTGCCACGAGGGCTGCGTGAAAAAGGACCCAGGGCATCCACGGTAACGCATTCCCATGGGGATAGACTCACAACTGGCTGCATCAGACCACGCAGTTTGGGTTTCTGACAAACCGGGCATAACCGAGGATACCTCAACACGTTCTAACGAGTGCCTGGCCAAGTAGCAGTACGGCTTAAGGTTTCAAAAGTCTTACAGCCACTACTGCGACCGGCCAAGGCGAGGCGTGGTAATATTTAATAAAAGACGTGCGAAGTCGGCGAGGCGTCACGGTTCAGAACGAAGTATCTGTGAGGTCACCCTGCTCGTCATCTGTCTAACGTATATACTGTAGTAGGAGACCATCCTCAGCGAGCAGGTAGGGATCGAAGCCCATGTCAACTTCTCCCCTGCAACGTCTGTCTCGTGTAGTCAACCATTCGGATACTTGACGACGACGCCCATCGTTTTGTTGTGCTGTCGGATGGTTGTTTCGACAGAGTGCCCCATCGCGAGTCAGCACCTATCGCAGCTACGAGGAGAATGCTGAGCGTTCCCCGTAAATAACGCCATTCATCTTCATGTATTATTCGCCTTCGTCTTATCCGAACCGCCATTGTTATATTTAACCGGAAGCTCAGCGCTCGGTCACGCGCGTATTTTATGTTCTGCTGTGGAAATGAACACTCAACCGTTTTGCGGGTTCTTTGAGTATTTTTACCTTCAAAAGATTTATCTAAGGCACCAATATTTGAGCCAATATTGTTTTCTAGTCAGACAATAAATAAATAACTGGGTAAATAAAATAAATGGTACAACCTTGGGTATCAGTTGCCATACCACTATTTCATTTGCACCATAATTTTTCTGACATCGGGTTTCTGTTAATTGTAAATTACATGCACAAAACAGTACTTTCAACCGCACAACTCGTGCGCTCTGGCAGCTCTGGGCGTCATTTCTGCTTTACGTGTGAATATTCAGAAATTTATATTTTTATGAAAATTTGTTCCAGATTGAGAAATTTGAGGACTGCATCGCCTTGTCAGTCAACTCCACGCTGGTGAGAAATTCAGTCGTTATAACCTTTTTATAAAAAAACGATCATTTCCCTCACTGTTGTGGGAAAAGCGCTTGCAACATTGTGTCGTGCAGCGCCCAGTGGCATCGCTGAATACGATCGAAGAGCCGCCGTTTCTGGCGCCGCGGTAACTCCAGCAAAACATATTTCAGGAACAGGTATACCTTAACTACAGTGTACTAGAATGCTTGCGTAGTGTTGGGACCGGAGCGGCTCGCCTGAGGCGCGTGCTATTGATCGCGACAGGTGCCGCCACCGGCGCGTTACCGAGAAGGTGTGCGCATGCGTGGCTGCAGGCGCGAAAATATGAATATTTAAAGCGGCTTTGGTAGAGTGCACATAGGATTTTTGATACAGCCACATACCTGCCACCAGTCGTACCGCGGCATCAATTACGCTGCGGCACGACCGTTGATTGGACAATACAAGCGACATTACTCTGCCTTCACATAAAAACAATAGCGACCTTAAAAAAGCAAATCGCCAGTTGTTTTCGTATCAAATTAGCTGCGACTTTCGGTTCGTCGGATGGTGAGCATTTTAAAGGAAATGCCCATTCCCTTGGTGGCAAAAGGCCAAGCATTAGATATTTGGCGGAAATATGTAAAACTCGGAAGTAATTTTTTTTCTCGCTATTTTTTTTTTTTTTTGTGGATTGAAACGGCAGATTTTAAAGCCCGAGATTGTTTTAGTATGTTTTTAAGTACCTCAGGTTAACTTCTCCGTCTTCTTTTCTGCCCGTCTTCTTGTTCTTCTTGACCTTAATCAGCTCGCTTCTCTTGTCACTCATTCTTGTGTTCATTTATACGACAAACCACCCAAGCAACGGTCGCAAAGAGATGAAAATCTTATATTTCTTCATGGCTGCCACTACCATCCGAGGACTACCCGACTTTCACTTGTAAGAAATGGCTTATAAGCCGTGCCAATTTATATCACGTGTTTCACATTGAACTTAATTCCAAAAACTGAGACAACGTGGGCTGAAAAAGTAATGCTTTATAAGATTCAAAGAAGAAAACAAGTAACTATTTCAAATCATTTAGACCAGGAAACAACAGCACACATAAATAAGGCAAGGTAAAAGTTGTATTTGTTTACAGCACGGCATTGACATACATGGTTACAATGTGCTGAGCATACATGGCCCTAAGGTACACTTGGTATACTACATCAGGTAAGTTGTCGAAACAAATGAGCACCGTCTTTTCGATGCAGACTCCGGCTAAAGAGCAGCCTGCAAAAACGCGACACCATCGAAGTTGCTGAACTTGTGAACATTGGCATATTCAGCGAGCCTAGTGCGCCGCAATCGATGCCTTGTGGTTTCACGGCAGCAGCTTCGCTGTTCAGTACTGGTGACAACGGGTCAGTAGGGAGCCTTCATGTGCGCTTTGCTTTGGTTACACTTAGGTTGGTGGCATGTGGCCATTTTGTTCCACACGTTTATTTTTATTTTTTGGTCAGAAGCGCGTGAAGAAGCGTGTCCCCACACGCGTTTGTGGCGCTGGCTGTGCTATGGCGGCATTTTGTTTTCGTCGATTTCATTGTATTTTCCCCGTGAGCGCGTGCTGTCGGCATCGGGTACTAAAAAGCGTGGCATCACCCTAAACAGAAGAACATTGAGGCACCGTACGGGTCAGTTTCCCAAGCGAGCCCCAAACACTTTGCAACTGTAAGCTCTGGTGGACATGCCTTCCGCTTCCTTGTCCTGGGGGGTCACCACTCAGGTCCTGGGGTACACTTGGCAGCAGAGTCGTCACCGCGACTGGCGTAAGCGCGGGGTGTCCACGAGGAATCCTCTCTTCCTTTCCACCAATTATGTGGACGTCGTCTCGGAGGATGAAGCGGGGCTCGAAGTGCAGTTCGCAGGCAGCGCTTGTTCTTCAAGGTGCTTGTCCGATCGTTGCAGATTCTTTCCCCAAAGATCTCTTGTAGCACTGTCCTTTGGAACGCCGAAAAGGGACGCCGTTTTCACGCCTTTTACTCGGATGAAGCCCGTTTGACAACGTGCGCAGCAAGAGTTCTGTCACCGTTTCGCCGACGACATTGCGGCGCTACCCTTACGCGTTCACCATCCGCAAAATCAGGACACACAAGATTCAAAACATATGTCGATTGAACACATAGAGCAATGAAATCGCGGTCAGCTTACCAACGTGCGCACCGCTCAAACTGAAAAAAGCAATAGCGTCGTCGACTTCAAACACATTTTCCGCCAAACGTGGCGGACTGCGCGATGTTTTCCGGGTAACTCGCTACAGCGGCGCCACAAACTGTCAACACACGCGCCCTCACGACCTCACGTTGCTGAGCCGCTCCGGTCCCAACACTACTCCAAGTATTCTAGTACACTGTACCTAAACAGAAAGGATGAAAGAGTTGCATCGCGCTACGGTTTCATCCTTAACAAAACTATCAACAAAGAGCAATCAAGCAAGGAAATAAAAGCAAGAGTGCGCTCGTTTCGCAAAAGCCAGGAACTCGCACGCTTTGCGCGTGGTAGGCTTAGGAGTACAGCGTTCCGCTGGCGCCCCTCTGTAATTCATAATAGAAGGCCTTCGTGCACACACACTCACGTGTGCTGTCAAGGCACCCTACTTTATAACGTAGAATCACCCACCGGCAAAACTCGAATCTACTCGAGGGAACTTTTTGCTGGAACTGGCGTCATATCGGTGAAAAGACTATACTCTGTTTCACCTTGTCTTGTACCGCAGGAAATGCTACAAGCGCGAGCTCCTTGCTCTAGGGCACATCTCGGCGGCACAAGCTCCCGTGCACAAAGGGCAGCTGCCAACACTATGAGCTCGCGCTTCTAGCCTTCGCTGAGGTACAACATAAGGTGAAACGGAGTATAGTGCTGCGGAAGCGTTTGGCTGGTACTCCTGTTCAATCAGTGAGGAGACAAGTGCTGCGTAAGCATTCCATAGACACTCATGTGCAGCAAGTTAGGAGAGTAGCGCTGCATACACTCTAAAAAGAGGCATACTATTTAACCCCATTGTCTCATAGGCTACACACACACAAAAAAAAAACTTCAGTTTGGCGTACAGCGCACTGACGTCCAACCGACGGTATCAACTTTCACGAGCGGCTTGATAGCCGAGTGGTACAACTTATGAAAATAGATAATGTACGTGTTACTGACTACAAATAACGTAATCGGGATTTTCTTGACCCTAATGCAAAACTTTCAGTGCTTTTTCTTTTCTGTACTTTGATACGTATTTTAGCTGTTTAATGCGGTATATATCACCGTTCTCAAGACCCTCGTAAAAGTTGGTGACATTTGCTCAACGTCAGTGCACTGTAGGTCAAACTGAAGTTTTGGAGTGTCGTATATGGGACAAGGAGTGTAAGAATATACCCTTTTTTCTAAGAGTGTACTATTGGTGTCATTAAGGTATATCGCACCGTTATCAAGCAGCTCGTAAACGTTGGGGCCGCCAGTTGACGTCGGTGAGTTGTACGTTGAACTGAAGTTTAGGGTTATTGTATATGAAACAGAGGTGTGTAGGAGTATGCCTTTTTTCTGAGAGTGTAAGCGTTTGGCGCGCGCCAGTTCCATCAGTGAACAGACGTGCGGCAAACCAGGTTTTGGGTCGAAGTGGTGTTTATTCAGTGCGTAAACGAGCTCTGCGCAAGCGTTCGGACGGGGAACACTCCTGTTCGATCGGTGAGCAAACGAGCGCTGAAAAAGCATGCGGCTGGCACTCATGAATAACCGGTAAGGATACAAGGGCGGCGTTAGGTGTTTGGCCTACAATCGTGTTAAATAAGTCAGGAGACGAGCGCTGAATAAGCGTTCGGCTCTCACACATGTTCAATCCATGAGTAGACGAGCGATGACTTAGCTTTCTGCTGGCACTCAACACCAATCATATAGAAGAACAGGACTCTGTGAGAGTTCGGTGAACACTCGCGCTAAATCAGTGAGGGGACGAGTGCTGAATTATATCCCCGCCAGACGGACTCACTTAGTGTAACTTCAAGCGAATGCACTTCAGCGCATCGAATGTCACTTCAAGTGCTTTCGTGCTGCAAGAAAAAAAAACAGTGTCACTCGGAAAACATTTCAATGACGATGGGCAAAGTAAAAAGCACGTAAATTGCTAAAAAATACGCGCAAATTGTTCAATCATTTTTTTTGTATCCTTATGAATCACGTTACCAGACATTGTTCAGTTAATTCCAAAGCTGCAGGCCAAATTAATGACTATTGAGCCATCACAAGCCGAATCAAGTACGAAGCAGATATCATATTCAGACATGGAAGACCTTCTTGCAACTGAGCTCTCCAAGGCGGTCTTCGCACAGTTTTGTCACAGCAAAGGTCTTCTCTTCGGACCATGGGCAACATAAGGTTCGCGGTCTGCGACCGACCCCATAGTGCGGTCAAAAATTCGCGGTTTTGCGCTACAGCAATACCTCTTCGGCTCGTCCTAGTCAGTGACAAATGCACCGAGTGTGTGTACACGATTGACTCTATTTCTTTACCCAATTTCACTTCAACACAACTACTACTTAAAGAACAAATACGAGGGGCGTTCATAAAGTTCGTAATATTGTCACGAAGGAATAGAGATTCAGCAATCAAACTCGAGTAGAAGTTGAGACTTTCTTTACATGTTCGCCACCAAAAGTTACCCACTTTTTCCAGTGATGTACCACATGCCGGAGGCCATTGTTATAGAACTCCTCGTTTTGAGTGTTCAGAAATCGCTCCACTTCAGCAATCACTTGGCCACCGTCCTTGAAATGCTTTCCTCTTATTTGGCCACACTGGAAGCGTCTGCGCCATCTAACCAAAGTCTCATAAACTGGGGCGTTGTCCCCGAACAACGCATTCAGATTGGAATGAATATCCGTGGCATTGCTTCCCTTCAAATGAAAAAAAAAAACCGGATCACTGCATGTGCTTGGCACCGACGGGCGGTGCTATTTTGGGTTCGGCTCCCTAGCGGCGTTCCGCGCGACTATAGAACGCAAAGTGTACACTGTGCGGAAACTAGAGGGACGAGCGCCCATGATGATGCCTGTTTTGTTCCGCTTTTTAAAATTTTTTGTGCCGAAAATACAAACTTTATGAACGCCCCTCGTATGTGCGTCGAGTGTTGTTCCGCAATCAAGTGCAATCTGTACGTGGAAAAAACTGAAAGAAAGGTTATCTGCTTGTTTTTCCGGGATATATTACTTTTTAATAATAATAATAATCTTTATTAGCACAAAGAGCGAACTGTGTCCTGGGGGGCGTGCGAGGCGAAACAGATAGGCGAAAGCCCGTACGCGAGAGCGTCTGCTTTGTTGAAATAAAACAAGTGCCTATCTCATAGTACCTCTTTACAAAAAATGCTATAATTTTATGCAGCTTTATTGTTTTCTACAACAAGGTAGAGGGCCTTAGAGCGATAAACTGGCAGCTGAAAGCGACCCTCAATTGGCCGCCGCCATGCTGCACATGTTTGACCACTAGACACGTGACCTTATAGTTCGACGTCTAGATTTTAACGAAGTACCGCGCACAAATAATTGCTTATTGATCTTCAGTAACAGTACCGACGAGATAAGTTTCGTATGCTTTAAGTCCAAATAGTGCTTCTACGACAAAAGCTCGGACAGCTTCGCAATGCCTCCGCTGGATGCCGTCAGCCGCGGTGCTGTATTTTGAGTTTCTGTAGGAGGTAGACACTGATATCTGGGGCTAACAGTAATGAAAAAAGAATAGTTTTTCATGTTTTTTACAGCCATTGCAATACAAATCTGGGCTCATGTTTGCGTAAAGGCCTAAGGATTTGGTACGATCGCGTGCCTAGTGGTCAAAAATGTACAACGTGGTGGCAGCCAAGTGGGGGTCACTTTTGCCTGGTCAACGGAATACCAGTGTATCACTCTAAGCCCCTCTACCTCCTTAGTTTTCTACTAGGTTTTCTCTTTACTCCTGAAGCACTGCTATCGAGCCTATACTGCTATCGGGGCTCCTGGATTGAGTGTAGTGAGTTGACGGAACACTGTCGATGTCGAGTGCGCTCTTCGCTGAGGGACACTAAACGTTACCGCGTGGCACCGCACAAGTGACACAAGAGGTGAAATGCGCTCTCATCAAGTGACATTTAATTAGCTCGTCTGACATAACCGTTTGGCTGGCACTCCTAATCAATCCGTAGTAATGGGACAGCTCGTACAAAAACAAAAAATTTGAAAAAAAAACAGTTTTCTTTTTCTTTTCGTATAAAAAGCGGAAAGAACCCGAGACCAAAATAATTTCAACCATTATGCCTAATATGCAATGTTTTGCAACATGCGGTACAAGTGGCGTTATTAAATACGTCAAAACTAAAAATTCCTAACGAAGGTGATTTCGTGGACAGTTCAGGTGGAAGATTAAACACACTATAGTTTATATACCATATTAAAGCGGCACTGACACCCAAAGGTTGTATTTTTTTGTTGTCTTAAACGATGCGAGTCGTAGTCATAGAGAAAAGAAAAAATACCACAACGCGAAAAAATTTATTTTTTCACGCGCGCGCGTTCTTTTTTAACTTTGGTTTTTTTTTATCTCTCATTCTCAGCTCCTCGCTTCTCTTCATTTGTGACGTAATCGATTATGAAATTTAGAAGCTTTGTAAGCGACATTTTTATAATATTTAATAACAACATTCGCAAAACACACACACACACACACACACACACACACACACACACACACACACACACACACACACATATATATATATATATATATTTTTTTTTACGCGGTTGTTAACGCATTACGGCCCTTTTTGAAATACCAAAAATCGGAGTCCGGAGTGATGTCGCCTCCTGGCTTTTTATCCTCCCTCGGAAAGCATGGCGTGCTGCGGCGCTCGACACATGCAGCACTGAGAATGATCGGTCAGTCGGGGAATCGGACAAAGTCCTCTCTTTTAGGTACCCGACGACCTCTCAGACTTCAAAAAGAAATCGTTAAACGGTCAAACCAACTGCCCAGGTAGCACGAAGATATTGAAGAAACAACGGACAAATATCGGTCGAAGTTTTAAGAAATAACTGGTCCCATAATGATTTGCAACCCTCGCAAATCGATCCGACAACTTGAACCAATATTGGATCAAGTTTTCTGACCGATATCGTTAACCGTTCTCCGGCCTTCTTTCGAACCGTTTTACAGCCGTCTTTTGAATCGTTTTACAGCCGTCTTTCGAATCGTTCTGTGGCAGTTATCGTTCAACCATTTTGGGATCGAAATGGCCATTGGTGAAATACGTAAGAATGCGAAAGACTACGACGTCAAATAGGACTCTTTATTTTCAAGCGTGTACCACGAATGCTTCAATTCAGGAGGAATCAATGCCTGACCATCTTCGATTCGGACAAGGGGTTTGGGAGCGGCTTCTGGAAGAAAGGGGGCGGGTGGAGCGCGGCAGCTAGCTGCATGAATGGGGCTGCTTGCACTCCCGACATGGTGGGAACCTCAGGCTCCGCCATCCGGGTGTCGGCCATTTTGAAGGCTGCCAGTGTGGCACCAGAAAGTAAGCTCCCACGGGGGAGCGAACCGGGGTTTGGCTTCGTATGAAGCAGACACCTTACCACTAAGCTACGCGATTGCTTCGGAAGTTTGTAGTAACCATTCGTATTACACGAGTTTCGCGTCGTACGTATAGCCATTTCACGGTCGAGGTGCACGACGTAGTGCAATAGCTTTAGAATATTGTCAGTAAATTAAAGTTATGAAAAATTTAAAAATCGCTTACCAAGCCTCCCGTGTAATCTATGTATAAAGTTCCGCGTGCACGGTGTCTTTCGTGAAAGATACACACCAACACACAGACACTCCATGATATCACTGGCCCCACCATTCGTCAGTCACTTCTTCCCCGACAATTTCACCACTTAGTGTCACTCATGCTTCTGCGGCACGAGGCAGCAAAAACGTCTTCGACATTAGGCGCGCTACGTTAGTGAGCTCTAAACTCTGGACATCTGCGCTCAAGTGCGCGTATTTGGAGCTAAGCTTAACGTCCGCACTTTTTTTCGTACTGAGACGCCATCTGACGTCTATTTTTAATTTATGTACCGGCTACCGGCGCGCTCTTAAACATGGCTCCCGTCTCGTCGAAACGTCGAAGAAGTGTTTGTTCGACGACGACTTCGATGAAATAAGTGCGCGGAGACGGCGGCCACAGCAAGAGCTTGTATTTGTGTTGCACGCTGTTGGTGCGGCGATTAAAGGTACGCCGAACGTCTTCTGAATTCCCAAAAGCCTTAAAAGGGCCCTGCAATCATATTCAGGCGTCTACCTATTTTGCGGTTTCCACGTCTCTCGGAGTTTGGGCTAAGGCCCCTGTATACTCTGAAAGGTAGCGCAAACCATTGTCTGAAATAGTGAAGAGAAATTTCTCCTCGCCGATGCCCTTTCCCTCTCAAAAGTTCTCTTTCCCCTCGCTTCAATTGGATCTGGCGCGACACGTGACCGTTGTCTTCCCATGTTCCCGCGCGGATTCGGTCGTCTGCTCGAAACCAACGCCATCACTGGGCCAGGCGTAGCGGCGGCTCCGTTCGCGGCCCGGCCGTAGGCTTTTATATTTTACCACAACCTCGGCGGCCAACGCGATGCCATCATGCTGCGCTGTAGATTGCACAAACAGCATTGCGGAAGGGAAGAAGCATTTTCGCCGTCCCGACGAGAAAGAAAAATCTTCAATCGGTCGGAAAAGTTTCGTGTGCCTCCGAGGGGAGACTTTTGCGAGGTAAGAGCATAGTCAAACTCTGAATCGTATTACCTGTCTCCTTTCGGTCGCGCCCATGAAGATCGCCTATTGCGACCATGAGACGAGACAAATACGGCAGTATATTACCGGCACGAAGGACTTAAACACGTCTTTTCGTGCGTATTGGATCTTAGAAACTGACTCGCTCACTCTTAACTCGCTTGCATTGAGTCGGCCGAGTTGAGAACGATACGTGAGAGCCTAGGGCGCCACTAAAATAAAAAGGGTTGTAGTGTTACCCCGTGCATCTTGCGTCAGTGAAAGGAGAGTCACCAACAATCGAGCACCTCGCGATTTTGTTTGTGCAACATATTTCCGCGATCGGTACTTCACAAATGGGAACTAAAGATATGCGATGCTGCATTTATTTTTCAGGATCACTTCACGAACGATCAGTTTGTGCCAGTGATCTTGGAAAAGACTGGCCTCAAGAAACTCAAGCCATATGCAGATCCTTCCATTTTTTTCACACCATCACTCTTCCGAATGTGCAATAGTTTGCCTTGTAGCAATAAATATTTTCATGCCTTTATCTTTGTATGTGATTTGTCTTCTGTGATTCATAAAACATCAATTATTGACAATAAAAAAAATTGTTCTTGTATTCAAAAGACTTTGCTGAAGGATCCCTCTGTCTTCGTTTTGTAACTCACAAAGTAAGGTACGCCCGCGGGTGTGCGGCAAAGCTTATGCGCTTTGAGAGTAAACTCAAGGGTCTACCTTGCGCGTGAGAACGTCAAAACACTGATATATGTGATTAATGAGAAACGTGTTGTAAAGGCAACCGAGCACACGTAATTTTTCATTTTAACGGAGGGGATACAAGTGAGTGTATTTGATTATTTGACGGGTAGTTTTATTTGACGGGTAGTTTTATGCAAACAGCATACGTCGCATATTCCTCCGCGCGCATGAGCACAGTTGAAGGAAGTATTCGACGCTTATGAAAAGTGTATGAAGTAAACCAAGCTGCTGGATTGACAAAACGATCGGTGATGCTAAACATTACCGAAAAGTCCTTTTTACACGATGCATAGTGGTGTCATTTATTTGCTTAAGTCCAGTGATGCCGATTCTTCAAATGAACTTTGTTCAAGATGCTAAAACGTTTTAGTAGAGCGTACGTTAAGGATTGCGAGCCCTGCGAGGCGTGTGCCCAATTCATGCTCAAAGCGACGGCACGAGCTCCCGCTAGCAACGCAGTCCTTGCCCACGAAACTCTATCTAGACACAGGGAGAGGTGCATTCTATCGTGTGCCTGCTCTCAGCTTTTGCCGCAATAAACGGGTAAACGAAATATATTTTCGCAGTGCATGCCGATGTTCCAAAAACTCAACTGCTTCTTTTTTTTTTTTTATTAATCGTTTGCGTTTAGCGGAATTTGTGAAAGCTTGTCTTCACGCCCGAGCGATTCCAACTCTGCTCGTGCTATTATATCTGCCGATAGAGACGTCTTCCCGAACTTTACAACTCCAATAAAGGTGCACAAACGCTAGTTTCTTCCATGTTAAAAAGCAAAACTCTCTTTATATTAGAAAAAAAAATAGATCTAGTCCGCCGTATCCAATAACATGAACGGCCAGGCACCCGGTTATGCCCGGCACACAGGCGCGCGCACGCGTTGCGGGCCCAGCTCAGACATGGCGGCGGGGAGCGTGGCGCGGACATGGGGCGGGGAAGGATTGCCGTCGATGGAAAGGAGGAGAAACGATCGGAGAGGAGGAATTTAGTTCGGGCAAGCCAGCGGGCACGGAGAGAGACACTAAAATATCAGTGCGTCATATTTTGACCGGATGACGCGAAAACCTCCTCCACCTACGGGGCGACCCGCGGTGCCGAAAACGCGCGATATGTGACGTCTTTGGTCCTGGGCTTACTACTGGTCAGAGCCGCTAAAAGCTTCTTTTTTAGTCGAAGTACAAATTATAAGTGGCGCGAACCGTTTCAGGACGCGCGAGCGTTAAAGAGCAAAATATAACAATAAGAGTGTGCATGAGGAACGAGGAGAGAGAAGGAATGCCTATGCTGTCGGAGTGCAGTGCATGCTATGAGCTCATGTCGCCAATCAAATAATGCCAACTGTGCAATGTCACGGCTTCCATCGTCTTTCTTTGACCACATCCTTCAAGACTGGTAGACCGTGACAGTGCGCTTTAGCTGTGTGTATGCATTTGCGTGTCTTTCAGCCTTTGACTGCGCTGTGACTCAAGTATCAAACCAAGTATAAGAAGGCCGTCTGCTATCTTGGAGCGATCCAGGCGGCGCTACAGTCAACGCGCGGGTGTAAAAGAGCAAAACATACAGATAAAAGGTGTGCGCGTCAGAGGAGGAGGAAGAAGGTGTCGCTACCTTTCTTATTCAGGGGCACTATGTTAACTTAACCATGACTTAACGCGCCCATTCTCTTCAACGAAGTCGCACTTAACATTACTCGTCCACCTCAATGCAACTTGTCTCTTCGGGAAATCGTGGTCGATTCGTCGTCCTGGATCCATAAACTGTTGGTATTTTATGCTTACGCAGCGCGACCAAGTTTAATAAAGGAAGATTACTTTCGATTGGCGAAAAGCCAAGAACAAGGCACATATCTGTCAAGCTGCCATCTTGTTTATCTGTTTGAGCGGAATAGGGAAATAAACGCAAAAGAAACGGCAGTGTGGAAGGTTCATTGCGCCATCTCGAGACAGTACAGTAAAAAAACCAACAGTTCAAGGCCATTTTTGATGAAAACTGACGACTATACATTTTAATATATTATGTTGCATCGAAGAATAGAAGCAAAAAATTTAATTTTAAGAAATGTTTTTGTGGAATATACAAGATATTAGAGTTCATCAATTACACAAGTAAAGTCGGCCGAACCTGAAGGCTCTTCCGTAGAATGGAATCTCGCTCTTTAATCTAGCCGACTGTTTCCGTAGTACGCCAGTTTTATATGGTTATAGTGAGTAATTAGCTTAATTAAGGAAATTACATAGTGTAAGCGATGAAAAATAACAAAAAGAAAACAAATTGAAAGATGTCAAAAGGTAAGTTACATGGTTATAGTAAGTAAATTAGGTTAATTAAAGTACTTCATGAAATAAAAATGAAAAAGTGTCAAATTATAAAGATAGAAGGTAGACAGTGGTTATAATGAGCGATTAGATTAATTAAGGTAACTAAGTAGGGAAATAATGCAAAATGAAAATAATAAAAAGTGGGTATGATGATGCGTTGTACTTTTTCACTACATTCAACACTACTCGCCGCACCTTCGTCGTGTAGGCAATGCGGCATTTCGACTGACCAAACACAAAATAAAACAACCAAAAGAAACAGGAGTTTGGTATTATCGCCACGCGATATTACCCTGACAGATAAAATTTCTTTTCAGTATGACTTCACGGCAACCGAAACGGTGACTCTTCCGTATTTGGCAAAAGCGGACGCTCCACTTTGACCACAGAAAGACAAAGCACGTTCCCGCTCAGTTTAATTTTCTAGCGCTCTAACAGCCTCTTCAACCGCTGTTTGCGCTAGAGGGGGAGGGGGGGGCACATGTAGCGATCGGCATAACTGCATAGGGCGGCGCACCGACCGCGAGGTTGCTCATGCATCACGGAGCGAGGTATACGAACCACGATGAGCGGGCAGCGCGACACGCGCACAGAACGAACACGACGAGCATCAGCAGCTATGGCTCGGCGCTCCATGGACTGGCCCGCATCTTACGTAATGTTGTGCATATGTAAATGAATAGTTCATTTGGTTAAGAACTAAAGGCCTCGACGACTACACACACAGACACACACACACACACACACATATATATATATATATATATATATATATATATATATATATATATATATATACAACGGGCATGGTGGCGGGGGGCCGAAGGCGTGGGTATAACTGAGAAGCAAAGCAAAACCCTTGATGAAAACAGCAACAACGGACGATTTATTCTTCGACGTTTCGGCCGGAGTCCGGCCTTCGTCAGGAAGCTGTATATATATATATATATATGCATGTATACTGGGGGCCGATAGGCGTAGATAGACAGATACGATGGTGACATACGGTATATGATAGATATATCGACGTATCGACCTATCATCGAAATACATATATATATATCCTCCAGGTTCGTATTTCTACTGTCACCCTGTATATCTATATATATATATATATATATATATATATATATATATATATACACACTTCCCGGGCACTTCCCACCATCGTCCGTGGTCTCCGAGGAGGAAATAAGCGAACATATGCAGATTAATGAACCGTACTTACTCCAATGAATCAAAGAATCAAAGTTTCACGAGCCCGCCGAAAGCTCCGCCGTTTATTTTGTCTTTCGGCGGGTTCATGGAAACTCTGATTCATTGGATTAAGTACGGTTCATTCATCTGCATATGTTCGTTTATATATGGGTGGTTCAAGTCACTAGGCTCGATCTAAAATGGACCGTAAAAATCGACACCTGCACGTAGCCATCTAAACTTTTCGTCAAAGGTGTATTTCACAGGTCAGTTTTTTCTTGTAAAATTACAAAGCGTATCTCCCTTTTCGTAAAAAATAAGGCCAAGAAACTTGCCAGGGTCCACGGTGGGCGACGACCCAGACGACCAAGTCCAGTAGCGGGGTGTGTTTGGCGTTCGTATTGATAGGTGGCGTCGGGAGCAGCGTCTGAAGGTGCAGCCGACCAGTGAAAGAGAGCAGACGACGACACGCAGACGAAATCCGTTGGCAGCAAAAGCGCCGCCGTTATGCAGACGCGTTTTTTACTTTAAGTTTTGCTCTTATTGTTCGCATTTATATTTAACCGAAGGTACATTTCAATAAGATTATATTCATTTTAATAAACCACGGTGGTCGCGAGCCGTCACGATAAGGAGGTAGCGCCATCTATCAATACGAACGCCAAACACACCCCGCTACTGGACCCCTGTCGTCTGCGTTGCTGCCCGCCGTAGACCCTGGCAAGTTTCTTGGCCTTATTTTTCACAGAAAGAGAGCTACGCTTTGTAATTTTACAAGAAAAAAACCGACCTGTGAATTACACCTTTGACGAAAAGTTTGGATTGCTACGTGCAGGCGCCGATTTTACGGTCCATTTTAGATCGAGCCTAGTGACTTGAACCACCCTGTATATATATGCGATCGGTTTAAGCCTGCATGCGATCGAGTCAAGAGGAATATACACTCGCTCAGAACCACTGCAACAACGCGCGCCCACGACTGATCGAATATTGTCGTCACATATAAGAGCCGCCGCAGAATATAGTTCGTGGAAGTACCAGACTATACCCTGTCAACGTGCTTTGATAGTACAAAGCACTTTTGATGGTCCATCGCCTGATGGTCTGACGGACCATCAGGTGCCGTTATGAACTTCTGGCGGACCGTCAAACGCTTGTGATGGTCCACCAGGGAGGTCTGATGGACCATTAGCTGCCATTGGAGCCCCTGACGGACCATCAAAACGCTTTTGATGGTCCATCAGGGAAGTCTGGTGGACCATCAGGTGCCATTGGATCTCCTGACAGACCATCAAGACGCTTTTGATGGTCCATCAGACGCCATCAAGGAAGTGTGATGGACCATCAAAATCCCTTTGATGGTCTATTTGGAGGGTCTGATGGACCATCAGGCGCCATCAAGGAGGTCTGGTGGGCCATCAAGGAAGCCTGATGGGCCATCAGGGAAGTTTGATGGGACATCAAGAGAAGTTTGATGGACCATCAGATTTTCTTGATGGTCTTTTTGATCAGGAAATTTCCCAGATTAAGGCAATATTCAGGTCAATGTGGGAATAAGAAAAATCTTGCTAGCTTGAGGGAAATTTTGGGGAAGCGTATATATCCCGGAATTTTATAGGTCAATTACGATATTTTTTTAGATAACATTGAACCTCAGCGGCGTTGGCTTCATTCGGGATATTTTCTCCAGCCATTTGGCGGTTTGTGATGCGACCATCTGGCAACACTGATGAGTACAAGGTTAGGTTGCTCAAGATACCGCCCGTAATGAAGGCTGCAGCCGTTGGCATTCATTCAACCTTTCGGCAAAATCGGTTTTTATCGGCCCCTTAAAACTATGGAGGAAGGCACCATCTAAGTCGGAGATTCTGAGAGCAGCGCTGTGCCTTCTCGAACGAAAAAACGCTTTACAAGAAGTAATACTGCAATGTCTGGAGATACAGACTTACCATGATATTTCGTTAAAATGCCGTCGTGTTCCGTGTGTTCGAGTTTGAGAGGTATCTTTGTATTACACCTTTTGTTTTGGACTGACTCGTTATAAAAGCGCCAATGAAGTTATTTAAGAAGTACCATGTTCTGATGACGTGCATAACATCTAAGGCGAAAATATGGTTTCATCAGACAGTTTGAATCTCCCAGTAACACTTCTTCTCGCCAGATTTGCTTTGGCCACGGTTTTGGCCCGATAAAATAATTTATTACGAAACGTACGTGAGGCATAAAGACAATGCGTTGAGCAAGTCGTCTGCTCCAAGCGCAGGGGTGGCGGTGACGTAAGAACGACGCCGAGTTCTGATTGGCTTTGGTTGAAAGGAAAGTTGGTAGATCTCAATTCTAGATGCCTTGAGGTCTACCCACTGTATTTTTTAACCAGCCAATAAAGCTCGGTGCTCTTACGTCATCGCAACCCTTGAGGAAGAAGCAGACGAAATAGGGCTCCACATATATAACATATTTCTCATAGCCTAAATGGAAGTGATGCAAAAAACAAGAAATATTTAGTATTACATAGTTATTTGGGCAAGCGCGGGAACTTTCGGCAGAAATAGCGAAATTTTAGACGTCCGCTAGGGAAATCTGACTTTCCGTATTGGCAGCCTTGGTAGAAGCCCATGTAATCCAAATTCTAAGTGGAGATGAAAAACAAAAACTATAAAAATAGGAACAGCTAAGAGAAAAATCACTTTTTTAAGTCTTTGTTTTTTCATTCTACATACGATTCTACCACATGAGCGTCGTCATCTTGCTAGTGAATCAGCTTTTAGTCAAGCATCGTCACCTTCTTGCATGCAACAGCTAAAATGGTGTTGCTCCGGTGGCTTCTTCAACTTTAATGTTATATGCAAATGTGACTTACGGTATAACTACGTCCCACTCCTTTTTCTGCACCTCCACATACATGAAAATCATGTCAGCGTGGGTCTTGTTGAGACACTCCTTGAGCCGGTTGATATGCGGATGGTGCGCTGTGATTTGTCGGTGGCTGGTTTAAATGAGCCAAACAACCTCCCGAGTCAACTGAGTCGTAAATGCTGCTCCTCGGTCCGTAATCAGGACGTGAGGGGCACTGTGACGAAGCAAAATAAACTGAATGAAGAACTTAACAACTTTCAAGGTCGTTTCGAATGGGAGGGTGTCTCTTGCAGTTTACGCATCTTGGTTCGTCTGCCTGACATGTGGAATGCAAATGATAACCTCCATAGCGGCTCCAGCACAGAGGTTTAGTGCAGCACGTATTGGCAACATGGCCAAAACGGTGGCATTTAGGCAATCGTTGCGGTTTGTCCAAGTAGGGGTAGATTTCAAACATCGTATGCCCTACAGCGGAATACTCCGGGAAGTTTTGTGAGTCGAAAACAAGCTTCACTACCTCTGGCTGCCCCAGCTTTCTGATATTGGTGATAGAGATCTGTGACTGGGATATTATTTTGGTTTCTTTATGCGACTGATCATCAGCAAGTTTCTGGGAGACTCCCCGAATAACCCCAACAGATGCTTTTACTAGATGTAGCTAATTTGGACTAACCTTTATTCCTCCAATTGATATCGTTTGCAGCTGTGCTTTAGTTCATTCAATGTTTCTCGTGTCTAAACCGAGCACGTTCAGTCGGTAGTTGGGTCTGATTTCCCCCCCCCCAGCTGATTCGATGCTGTTTAGGCTCTCAGAGAGCACAAGAGGATTAATCTCGGTTGTCAGTTGGTTTGTATTTACTGGTTTGACAACAACTCTGAGGCCGTGACTTCGATAGTATGAAGGTGTGGTGATGATGGTACCATCACTGGATCCATAGCCTTAAGAACCGTTGCGTCATTTTCTTTGCTTCTCGGATGTTACCAAATTATATCCGGGGTCGTCTTGAATATCACTCATGAGGTCCTTGCATGAGTCGTAGTATACTCTGGATGCCATGGAAGAGCCATCAGCACAGCCGATTGACTTGGCTATCGGATCGTCCATGCAATTCTTGTATCTCTAGAAACAACGCTCTGCTGTGCCTTCAGGTAGTGCCGCCGAGGGCCCCTCGTTGGCACACGAGGGGTTTCAGCGGAAAATTGATGAAATACGAGTAATAATAGATATGCACTCAACGAAGCCATGAACTCAGACGTTCTTCCAGATCACGTCGTCCTCGTTAGTCATAGTCATATACGGGAATCCGACGCTCCTTAGCAAAATTGCATGCTTGATTTTGTACGGTACGCTTCCCGTTTCAGCATGAACACTGCACAACCAATGCGAGGCCCACAAACGGGACATTTTCCATTCGCATTTCTTTATTTTTATGGAACAGTTCTCGTAGCTGCACGAAAGCGGTATACTCTATGCGATGCGGACAAGCTGGAAAATTTTCATTAGCATTTCGTCTCTATTTTTACGTTACAGTTCCCATAGCTGCACGAAAGCGGTACACCTGGATGCAATGCCGCCAAACGGGATAAGTTGCATTCTCATTTTCCACGTAAATTAATGGAATTTTCGAACAGTGCAGAGAGCAGCTTAATTACGTTCAAGCATAGTTTAAAGCAAGCACATGGCTGAAGACAAACATTGAGACACTTCGCAGTGACAAATTAAACACTTTTGTTTACCTCTTATCGACGATTGCCGGAGGTTTTCTAGCTACTATTCAGAACCCACGGTCGTTGGCTACAAACAGGGTCTCCCATATATCATCTGCTACTCTTGAAAACAGTACTTGTAAAAAACACACGTAAATATAGCTGCTAAAACGTAGAAATTAAGGTGATTCTTGAAGCAACCTTTTAAGACAGCCTTCACATTTATAAAAATAAAAATAAAAGATGGACGGATGAACCAATGATATCGGATATGGGTCGAATACTATACCCATAGTATTCCACAATAGCTAGCGCCACCACTTTCCATGAGAACCCTGTGTCACTTTCGGTTTCGGAAAACAGATGAAAAGTCGCTTTATTGAAACCCAATAATACTCCAAAATACTAAAATCACTGAAACCATTATTTTAAAAGATCGATTAGAGAGAATACTATAACTTTCGTTTTGGTACCAACTCTGTCTTCAATATTCTTTTTAAGAAACGTGAATTTTAGATGTGTGTGTGTGTGCGCGTGTTTGTGTGCATTTTGTGAAAGCTATATTTATTTTATACTCCCTGTCTCCCCAAAAACACCGTTTATTTTCTTTTTCTTTTTGCCCATTTTTCTTGTACTATCTCTTCGCCGCAATTTCGAATTTTTTTTGTACTCCCACAACTAGGATGAAGTGTAGTGTCTACGAGGAAATACAATAAAGATGTCCCACTCTAAAACACAGTATGCTTGAAGTTGTTTTTTGCTCTTAAAATGTGTTGAATGCGTATTATTTATTATGTCTATGAGATTTCGTGTACATGAAGTCTAGCCGCGATGACGCCATAGGCTCACGTTACACTAACCTATTTTCGAAGGCGCTCCAAGTTCATAGAATTTATGGGTTGTTCGTGACGCCACCTGCCATCATGACGTCACGTGAGACTTGACGTAACGGGACATCATGACGTCACGTGACACCATGATGTAAGCGTGACACCCTGACGACGTGTGACACCCTGCCACCTCAAGACACGATGGCACCTCGTGACAACAGTACGTCCAGCAACACCACGACATCATGTTACACTGTAATGTCCTGCGACGCCTTGACGTCAGGTCCCCCTAATGGCGAATCACATGACACTTACGTCGTGACGTTACCACGCGTGAAATTATGAAATCACGTGACAAAGTGACATCACGTGGCATTGTGACGTCGTAGTGTCCCGGCGATGACTTAAGACATGCTGACGTCACGGGACAAGGTGATGTCACGTGATACTCTGCCATCACTGTGTCTCCTGGCTATACCTGACGTCACTTCTCCTGGCTGCGTGACGTTAGGTGACAGCGTGACTGACATTGTGTCTTCACGTCTCTTAGAGACGTCAGGTCGCACCGTAATGTCACATCGTTACGCCAGCGACACGTCGCGGCTTTCAATATTCACAAATTCCTGGCGGCGATGTGCCCCAGCGGTCTCAGGGGCTTGCGAAAGGAGGATCGCAAAAATGCCCGATAAAAGCGTCTGTGCATTTGAATGCCTTTGGGGAATGGCATAGAGACAGCGAATTATTTATTGCTAATATGTTTTTTCTGTTACAATTTGTAGCCAATACCGAACGGCATGTGACGCAAACAGTGCGTACACACTGGTAGCTCTTTTCAATTTCGCAGTCATGGTTGGCCTTGCTGTACTCATGAGGCCGTTCTGATGTGTCGGCATATGACCTAGTGGGCCGAATGCATCAGGCAAGAGGGTTGGCGTAACTGCCTGATGTGTATTACACGAAATTTGGTGGGCACACAAGTCACCTGGTGTACCCAACAGGCCACCAAGTAAGTACATCATAATAAAATGATGTGTCCACCAGGCAATCTGCGTGGCCATTAGACCCTCTGATGGGCACGTCAAGTTGGTGTGTTCAAAGATGTAGCGCATTCTTGTTGGCTCTTGGTTGCGTTCGACAGCGTGTCAGCGTAACTGCGTGTTCAAGCTTGGCGCAAACGCTCTTCGCAACGCTACGTGTCCACCTGCTCCAACTGAATGCATCGCGCTCTAGCGTGTTTGCGTCGTTATCATGGGAGACCAAAATGAAAAGAACCAATACCTTTGCAAAAAAATACTTTCACCCCTAATTTGGGGGTTATTTATATGTTGCACAATTCTTACGTAAATCAGTAAGTATCAACATTTTACTGAAGCCCATTTTACGAAGTTAGAAAACAAAAAAGTAGTTTTTGTTCGATTTTGTAATTCGCACGAAGGATTGAAATAGATGTTAGTGCAATCATAGCAAGGGTGCAGCGAGCTGCATCTTTACATTGATGGCCCATGACTGTGACAACCACTGGAATATTTAACTTCACACTAGACGACAATCTCCTCTACAAAACCCTAATTATTCTGTTTTGTTGTTTTGATATAAAGATTCTAGAGAAATCGTTACATGTCATGTCGTTAAACTACGTCAGTAAGCCTGAAACCGACATGAAATGTATAACGTCAGCTGAAGAATATTGTTCTTTTTCCCCAGTTGTCAGAACAGAAAATGTCGCAGACTTCTTGACAAGTTGCCTTTTTTTATAAAGAACCTATTGTACAGCAAGTCTAAATCACTCACTAAACCTGAGAGTGCGTTTTTTTACCCAATTACTTGTTTCTCGTTAATCTAAATCAAAAAGGGCGATTATAATGTAGAAATGAAACATTTTATTTAAAATTGGTGAAATAAACACATCAACCTTTTTAAAATAGAAGTTATGCAAGGTACTGGCACTGCATTCACTGATCGCTTAAGTAAAATCGAGGTTTGGTGAGTCCGACGCTTCTTAGTGTTGTTCCGCAGCCCATCACATTGCGGCATCAGCTGAAAGGAACCCTGAAGAACGAAAGACGAGTGAGGGAGCGTGATCATAATAAACTAGGCTTTGTGTGTGTGTGTGTGTGTTTTTTTGTTTGTGTGTTTAGTTTGCAGTGATTTTTAAGTCAATGACAACGGCTAGCATCCAGTGGCACAACAGCAATTTGAAAATGTTCAATATCAACAAAACCAATAAATTGATTGATTACAGAAATTAGAAAGTTCTCCGGCGACAACTAGATGGGAATAAATTCGCGTTTTTGGTACTGTAATTTACGTTTCCGTCAATTAATGCTTTTTTTATCTATGCGCGGATTACTAGAAAAAAACTATACGTTCGGGATGAAAAAACGCGAGACTGCAATACAGCATTTATAAATCGTGTCGAAACTAATTGCTCGCGCTATGTATTCTTTCTTTATTTGAACAGACTCGACGATTGAAAGATGAGGTCGCTCGTCATCTAAGTGCGTTTACGGTGCGTATAATTTAACGCGTATTTCAACAACTCGCTGAATAGAAATGCGAACCTCTAGCCACATGCAAGAAATGAAGTTGCTCTGTGGTTCAGACAACGCACCGGCGTATGTATATTCTGCAAACAAGAATCAATAATAGAGAGTTTTAGTAGATCGTTCCGATACCTCCGATACTCCCGATAACTATACCCGATAACGATACGATGCATGAGCAAAGGCTGCGGCGTAGAATCGGGTGTCGTTATCGGAGTCATCGGAACGATCTACTAAAACTCTCTATTACCAAATGACCAAGATAACAAAGGCTATTTAAATTATTCGGATTTGTGCATCATTTGACCTGTATTTTTATAATATTAGCATTTTGTAAGGTGCCCCAAAACCATTAGTTTGCTTTTTTTAAATAAAAAACACATGTGGTGTCTTTTTTTTAAGATAACGGGTCACTTACGATGTCTCACACTTTATTAGTTCCGTCTTTTCATTGGCATCGCTTCCTCATCTTCTCTTTTATTCTCGCCCCTCTTCTTCCTCACAGTGGTGCACTGTCGCACTACCCCAGCGTTTTAATGCGAAAGCATTAACTGTCCCATACAAGGGAGCCGGCGGCGTCTATAACCGCGAAAAACGTGCAAGAAGCCGGTGGCGTCTGTTACCGCGCAAAACATGTTCGTAAACCTTCTAAGAAATTCCCAGGAACCAGCGGCGTCTGGAACCACTGTAGTAACCGCAGAGAAACACGAAAGAAGCTCCCAGCGAAATGTGTGCTATATAGCCATTGGCCGGGACGCATATAGTTCCAAAGAACGGCACCCCTTCGAGAAGGCTTTTTCCTGACTCTCCGGCCCGCACGCCAGGAAGGAGCACGTTCGGCCGTCGCTCTCGTGTCAGTCGTCTCCGGAAAAAGAGGGGGGGGGGGGGGGGCTGCGGTTGCTTTTGTTTTTCTCGACGCCGTGGAACATGGCGGCGCCTGAGGTATCGATATCGTCGGCGGCCGCAGCCACGCCAGTGGCGAAACGTGGCCGTCCACGCCACTGACGCCAGTACACCGCAGACGAACTAAGGGAGCGAAAGAATGACATTCATGCTTTCGCATTCACAACTCATAAGTAGTACCTAGGTGTCCTCGGACGTTTTTTTTTACTCTTGACTCCTGGGATCATACGAAAGCACATTCCACATGGAGGTACATTCAGTGTCGTTGTCTTCGGTAGCGTACCAAATGGTTCTTAGGATGCCTTGCGTGGTTGCGGTGTTCGTCACTTGATATGGCCCGGAAATCGTTTTGCGTGTCCCATTGGAGCTTTTTCGATCAATGACAAATTGTGCCACTTGAATGTCTGGTGCGGACAAAATCTTTTTTCAAAGTTTTTCTTCAGCCTTTTTTATACAATTCAAGCTGTGGAGGAGACATCTGTTTTTCCATCAACACTATATAATCTTTTATTTCAAGGTCTATATCCCTTGACAATCAAGATGCTTGTCCAAAGGCCACAAAGTTGGGAGTAAATCCTAGGCCGTCATATGTGAGGGTTTATGGTGGGCCACCGCTGTCTTTACGGTACATTTCCAACCGCCGACGAAGTTAGGATACAGAAAGAGGTACTGTTTGAGGTCTTGTATCAGTCTCACTGTCAGGTCGTTTGCCTCCGGATGATATGGGGCGGCGAAGCGCAACTCGATGCCTCTTGATCTTGCCCACTGTCCATCGAAGCCTTCTTCTCCAGAACTTGGGACAATTGTCCGAAACGATCACCTTGATGTTCTTAAGCATGTCACTTTCTAGCAGTGTTGTACGGAACGATGTTCCAAGGAACGGCGTTCCTGGAACGCGTTCCTTTTAGGAGGAACGAAGGAACGCCGCCGTTCTATTTTACATCGCTGGAACTGGAACGGGAACTCGTTACATTTTTACTGGAACGGAAAGAGTAACGGCGTTCCTTTTTTTCGTTCAGTGGGGTAATTTTATTTTTAACAGGGAAATGTTAAAAGTATAAAAACTATATCTTCACGAACATATTGTTTTTAACTTGTCAGCTTTTGGCTACTTATCTTAGGGCTTATTTTGTGTGGTCCTCGCTTGGTGACAGTCGGGTACCAGATGGCTATGGATAATGATTATTTTTGAGTGCCCGAGACTGCGGTACAAAAAGCAAACCTTATAGTCGCAAGAAAAGACACAGAAAGAGGGACGTTTCAAACTCAGCCACTTTCTTTGCCCCCCCCCCCTTCCACGAATCCTCATGCCCACAGAAATCCAAGGCCGACTAAAGACATTTCTCAACTCTCATAAAGAGACCTACAGTTACAACAAAATCACAAGCAACCAGACATCGAACGCACTCTTGTATCCTGAACATCGGTCACTTAAAAGATGCACAAAAATTAACCTTGATTCCTTCTCCCCTTGTCCCTCGCCTTCAAACTGAACAACGAATCTAATCTTCACGAAGAAGAACTGGCAGTTTCAAGACTGACCTTCCAAAAGCCCTACCCTCTCCTTCACTTGCTCGTCTTGCGGACAGCAACATCGAGAAACAACTGTTGTTAAGTTTTAACAAGGGACTTTTTTAGATTGAAACGTGTGAAATTGTTCTAAAACGCTCGTGCCATGTGGATAGTGTTGTAAATACTCGTCGCCATAAATGTAATCAAAAGCGGTCACCCGTAAAATAAAAGAAGCGCAGGGCCTGCGTGGGCCTGCGGAAAAGACGAGGTCTCACATGACGAAGTGGTGAGCCGAGGAACGGCGGAGCCCAAGGGCGGGAACGCCCGGCAGAGAAGACACGTCAGTCCAGGTCAAGGTTCGAACACGTACTCCGTTTATTCATACCAAAACAACGCGGGGTTCAAAGGCCCCGGGGGAAATCCACCTGGGCGCACGGGCCCGATGGTTGAATAGTAGCGCCACCTGGCTACGGAATTGCTGTAGCAGTTTGAGGCGCCACCTGGTTAGTGTGGTAAACATAATGAAAAAATTGAAATACTACACTTTCCCTTCCTTAAAAAAAAATTAACTCCTATTCTTCCCTCTCTTAGGAAAAAAATATGGGAAGGCTGACTTACACAAAAGCAAGCAGCTATGGTCTCTTTAAAGACAAGAGCAAACATCACAGGGAAGAAAATGAACTGAGCTGACTGTATCAGTTAGGTATGAAATGGAGACAAAATGAAAAAAATGCGAAGCATTGAGTGAAACACTTTCGACAATGTGGGCTAAGCGATGCGACAAAATTCAGTTGAAAACACACGACATCTTATAAGGTGAAAACCTTAAATGCTGAGTAAAATGAAAATTGGCAAAAGACATTTCGGCAAGTAGCCAGTTAAACACTTCTTACTGCATGGTGCAGGAGAGAAAAGCGAACACTTCACATAAAAAAATGTTCGGGGATATGTAGAAGCACTAAAAAATATTTAAGTCTTCTGAAATGTCTTGTCACCACACAAAAAAAATTCACTTAGGTTGGTTCTGGTTAGTGTCCATTGGTTCATAGATGCATTTGTTGAAATTAACTTAAAAGGTCCTTCAGAGTCATCACATATGCTTTAAAGCGTCCCGGCAGTCGCCGAGTTCGACGTGGGCGACTCTCTTGCCGGGGAGTGGATGTGTCTGGATCCCGGACCTGGGTCTCTGGAAGGTCCAACTGGGGTGTCGGCTCACTGCACGATGCCGACGGCACTCTCACTGGGGAGGGCGCTGGTACCGGTACTGGTGCACCTTCGAAGGAGGTGCCAGAGTCTGCACCCTCGGTGGCCGTCTCTGTACGGCTGGAGGACCAGCTGGCAGCTGACCAGCTGCTATCTGGGGATGTCCCAGGAAGACGGGTGGTGCTCAGGGGGCTGAGCATTCTCCTCAGGCACAGGTTGCACAAGCTTCGGCAGGACCCTCGGGGAGGGGAGGGGGACTCCCAGCTGGAACAGGACCCTCAGGAAAAGGAGGGGCCTCGGGACTCAGGCCAGAGTCAGGACGTTGACCCTCAGGGTCTGGACTGGTGGTGTCCGGGCTGGCCGGACCAAGAACAGGAACAGGCGGCTCTGGGGGAGCCGGCCGGACTGCAGGCGGAACAACTGCAGGAGAAAGGAGGGGGTCCGGGGGAACAAATCTTCCCGGATCCATGATGTTCTTGTTGGTGAAGGTTGGAGAGTTGTATGCGTTAACTTTGACGCATGCCAGGTGGATCCATCGTCCAGCCGGTATGTAGCTGGACCCACTTGGTCTTGGATCTTCTGAGGAGCAGCATACTTCATCTGCAACTTTCCTCTGTGACGAGGTTTGTTGACCTTGACGGTCTGTCCAGGAATGAATGTAGGTCGCTTGACAGCACGTCTTCTGTCTGAGTACATCTTCATTCGTTCTTGATATTTCTTGATTGTGGCTGGAAGCCTTTCCTGGACTGTGGACCTTGGAACTTGTGGGTCGGGGGCTGGACGCCCCGAAAGATGAAGACGGTTACGATGGTTCCTGCCGTGAAGCAAGAACGCAGGAGTCTCTCCCGTTGCAGCATGACGAGTGCTACGGTACACTCCCAAGTATCCTGTGACTGGCTTCTCGGAGGTTACGCTGCTGGACGACAGCCAACTGTATGGTGGACTTCAAGACTCGGTTGAAACGTTCCACTTGTCCGTTTGCTTGAGGGTGGTACAGGGATGCCCTGAGATGACGAATACCCTGAGTCTTGAGGAATTCCGTAAATTCTCTGGAGATGAACTGGGGGCCGTTGTCGGTGACAATTTCTTCCGGCAACCCCTCTCGTGCGAAGACGAACTTCAGAAAGTCTATCACAGATGAAGTTGTGACGTTGTGAACACTCATGACCTCCGGCCATTTGCTGTGGTAGTCCACAAGAGTTATGAAGAAACGTTCGTTGCGCGGAGCGCGTTCAAACGGACCAACGATGTCCATACCTAACTTCGTCCAAGGACGAGATGGAAAATCGACTGGTTGTAAGGGTGCTCGGTAGGTCTTCGCAGGTTTGTCCGTAGACTGACAAATGGTGCAATGTTGGACGTATTGCTTGATGTGTAGAGATACTTGAGGCCACCAGTACAGTTCTTTGATGAGGCCTGTGGTCCTCGTGATCCCTTGATGCGTTTCGTGCGCTATCTCGATGACCTGTTCACGTAGACTGGTCGGCACGACAATCTTCTCGGCGTTGAACAGCAGTCTGTCCACCTGCGACAGCTGTTCTCGGACTGCGAAGTAGGGCTTGAACCCTGGAGGCAGCTTGTCTTCTGCTGGCCACGTTGAAGAGATGTACTCCATGACCTTCGGTAGAATGGGGTCACGGGCTGTTGCATCTTGGAAGTCGCGCTGGTTCAACGAGGCGCAGACGATGGAAACCACTTCCTCGGGAAATTTGGTGCCATTTTCGGTGTCCTTGACCGGCAGACGGGACAGTGCGTCTGCGACGGTGTTGTCAGCGCCCTTGCGGTACTCCATCACGAAGTTGTAGTTGAACAAACGGGCTGTCCAACGGCTGATGCGTAGCGGTCGGACTCCGGTGCCCTGCGTAGACATGAGGGTGACGAGCGCACGATGGTCGGTGCGGATGGTGAACTGTCGTCCCCAAAGATAGGTATGCCACTTCTCGCAGGACCACAGGATCGCCAGGGCCTCCTTTTCTCCCACGGAGTACCTTCGCTCGGTGTCCGTCAAGGAACGGCTTGCGAAGGCCACGGTCTTGAGCTTCTGCCCGTGCTGTTGTTGCAGAACTGCTCCGAGGCCGTAGTTCGAAGCATCGGTCGACACGATGACCGGTAATGTCGGGTCGAACATCGTCAGGATGGGTGCTTTCTGGAGAGCAGTCTTGACTTCCTGGAAGGCACTCTCAACGTCAGGAGTCCAAGAAAAGAGTTGCCTTTGCGCAACAAACGACGCATCGGTTCGACTACTGTCGCGCAATGTGGAATGAATTTGCTATAATATTCCACTAGACCGAGGAATGCCTTGAGTTGCGTTGGATCGGACGGCGTAGGAAAGTTCAAAACGGCTTCTATCTTGGACGGAAGGGGCGCTACGCCTTCCGCGGATAGACTATGGCCGAGAAAAGACAAGGTTGGAACGCGGAAAACCGCCTTTCGGTTCAGCTTCATTCCAGCGGACTTGATCCGTCGGAGGACTTCACGCAGGTGCGCGTCGTGTTCTTGAGGTGACGATCCGTAGACGATCACGTCGTCTAGGTAGAACTGTACGCCGGGGCAGTCCTTGAGGATCTTCGACATAACTTGTTGGAATGCGGCTGGCGCGGAGGCCAAGCCGAAGCAGACACGCTTGAAGCGAAACAAACCCTCATGCGTTATGAACGCTGTGAGGTCTCGACTCTTGGGGTCGAGTCGCACTTGATGGTAGGCCGACGCGAGGTCGAGCTTGGAAAAGCAAGATGCTCCTCTGAGCGAGTTAAGGAGCTCGTCGATATGCGGTAGTGGGAACGAGTCGATCACGACCGCGCGGTTGGGAGCCCGCAGATCAACGCACATGCGGATACCGCCGTCTCTCTTCTTTACGACCACGATCGGCGAGACCCACTCGGAGGCGCTGATGCGCTCGATCACGCCCTGACGTTCGAGTTTCTGGATCTCGGCCGTTACGGACTCGCGCAGCGTGAACGGTAAACGACGGAGCTTCGCCTGAACGGGCGGAACATGACGACGGACCGTGACGGTATGTGTCTGGTTGACGACCAGACCCAACTCGGACGAAAAAGTTCTTCGAACTCCTCAAAACCGGGAGGAAGCTTGGAACAATCGCTCTCCGACGATGGAGAACGGCCACTGGAAGAGGTCGACGGACCTTGGGCTGTGGGGACAGCCGACGACGAAGTGCCAAAGGCACCAGAAAAGTGGGTGGACGGACGTGCGTCCGCCGTGGACGATGGCTGCGGGACCTCAGCCTCGGTTAAATGTCCCGGGACGGCTGCTCCGGGAGCAGCGGCGTCGACGTGAAAACATTTTAGCGGTACGCCGGACAAGATCATCTTGAGGTCATGCACCGCGTCAACTCCAAGTAGGGAACGTCCGTTGCGCACAACGTAGAAGAGGATCGTCGCGAAGCGATCCCTGAACACGACGTTCGCGTGGAAGCATCCCAGAACGGGAATCGAACCCTTCAGGTAGTGCACCAAAGTGCGCGGCGGCTTTGACAACCTGATGCGGCCGCTCCGATTAATGCGGTTAAAAGTCGCATCCGACAGAATTGAAACTTCAGCGCCAGTGTCGATGAGAATGGAAAGAGGAAACCGTTCACCTCTACATCGGCCGTGAAGCTCCGGCGCTGGGGACGGGGTCGTTGCTCCTGACGACCACCGGGTGACCCCACTGTGTAGACGCTGGGCCGCAACTCGTCGTCGTCATCATCCGAGAACGTGCCGACTCCTTGCACGGGGGTGCCTCTCGGACCAGGCTCCGCCTGACGACGCTCGTAGTAGCCGCGGGCAGAGGCCCGCCGCCCAGCAGGAAGGGCCAGCTGACGTTGATCCCGGTCGCCCCTCGGACGGCTTCGACACACATTGGCGAAGTGGCCCGCACGGCCACACGAAAAGCACGTGGCTCCCGATGCTGGACACTCATCCCTCGGGTGGCTTCGTCTACCACAGAAAAAACAACCGTTCTCGCGAACGACACGACGCGCGCCAGGGGGGCATCACGGATGCGCGCACCGAAGAACGGTCGGGAGGGAGCTCGCGGCTGCCGGCGGTCTCGCCCTCGACGCGACGGGGAAGGAGGAAAGGACCGCTCGCGTCCCGACGAAGGAGGGGAGGCTCGCGCCTCGAAGGAGATGAGTGAGAGGGCTCTCGTGGCGACGGAGAAGGGGGAGGAGGAGGACGCGCGCGCACGGAAGACCCGCGGCAGCGGGTCAGCGGGGTGACTGCCCGCCATGTTGACCATCCTTGTCGCGACCGCGTCCATCTTGAACCTCTGAACCTGCTCGACCACGTGCGGCGTGTTTGGACTCGCGTCTAACGACAAGCGTCGGAAGAGATCGCAATCACGAGACGTCCGCTCGAACTGCTGCGCTAACTGGACAGCACGCTCGAGGCTAGGTGCGTTAGCTCCGCCGGACTCTCTGATTAAACGATCTTGCACTTCCGTGTTACGGATTCCCGAAATGAACATTTCCGCGACGCGGCTCTCCAAAGACTCTCCGTAGTCGCAAAACGAGGCTAGGCGTCTGAGCGCCCCAAGATACTCGAGGACCGTCTCCTCTGGGCCTTGTACCCTTGTGACAAACTTTCTACGCTCGACTACAACGTTTTGAGCGGAAGCGAAGTGGGTGTCCAAAGCGGACAACAAACCCTGAAACTCATCTTGCTCCGCGTTAACGGCTGGACCGGCGAGGTTGAACGCATCAACGACGCGATTCCCTTCTTCTCCCAAGAAGGACAACAAAATAGCCCTCTTCCGCTTCGGCGGAAAATCTTCGGCGTCGGTCGCCTCTAGGTAGTTCAGGAAGCCACGCTTCCAAGTCAAGCCACGGCATTACCGGCTCACTGTGCGTAGGGAGGAATTCGGCGGGAACGCGACCCTGCGCAGCCGCCATCTTGGCTACAGCGGACAAAGGCGCCGTTCTTTGTTAAAAAAAAATACACGTCCAGTCCGTCAGACGGGGAGTACGGTTCGGAGGAAAAAAACTCTGCGGTGGGTCGCCGTTATACAAAATAAAGAACTCTCGCCGAGGGACTCAAGGCAGCACCGGCTGCGAAGCGTAGGCGGCGGTGGGTTACGAAATGCGAAAAAAATAATCCCATGCTCGATCGCCAAAAATGTAGTAAATACTCGTCGCCATAAATGTAATCAAAAGCGGTCACCCGTAAAATAAAAGAAGCGCAGGGCCTGCGTGGGCCTGCGGAAAAGACGAGGTCTCACATGACGAAGTGGTGAGCCGAGGAACGGCGGAGCCCAAGGGCGGGAACGCCCGGCAGAGAAGACACGTCAGTCCAGGTCAAGGTTCGAACACGTACTCCGTTTATTCATACCAAAACAACGCGGGGTTCAAAGGCCCCGGGGAAATCCACCTGGGCGCACGGGCCCGATGGTTGAATAGTAGCGCCGCCTGGCTACGGAATTGCTGTAGCAGTTTGAGGCGCCACCTGGTTAGTGTGGTAAACATAATGAAAAAATTGAAATACTACAGGTAGCAATACATTTGGCTCGTCTGAATCGTTCATCACAAATATGAATATGGTTAAAAGCTGAGATTTTTAAACTTCAATATATCAGCAAATAACACCTCGATTCCGCTTGTTTTCTTCTTCTGGTGCCCTTCCATCACGGCATATAAATTTGTTGCGTACCCATTTGATGGGATAGATAAAAAAAAAGCTTTGCTTGATCTAACTAAATATGGTAATCCGCAAAATACAAAAGTAACATATGTAACGATGCGTTCCATTTTTTAACTGTAACGGGAACGAGTTCCTTTTACACCGATGGAACTTGTAACGGGAACGCGTTCCAAAAATCAGAAGGAACGAGGAACGAGCTTTCGTTCCATTTTTGAGGAACGTGTACAACACTGCTTTCTAGCATTGCGGTGACGTTGTTGGCATCTTCTTTTTCTTGTCTCAAAGCTGTCATGCATGTGCTCTCGTCAAGGGCCATGAGGATCCCTTAGGTTCTAGCAACTCCCTCACTCTTGTTTTTTACTTCAGCTAAGTCCAGCTGAGCTACTTTAAATGGAACGATAGAATGAATAGGCAAAGTCATCTCATTAAATCGTTGCTTTTCTGTTTATCTGATATGTGAGGCACGAATGCACACAAAGGTAGATGTCTCCTTTCATTCCACGACAAAATAATCGGTCTGCTAGTTTACAATATATCTTCCAAAACCCATAATGTCCACCCTACTGGGGGCTGTCATGATATAGCTACTGAATAGAGCTAACAGCCATATCTGGGACTTGAAACTTTCCATCTTGGAAAGGTAAATCTTAAGCTCATTTTTATTGTCTTGTGCAGAAGGGCATCGTCTGATGCACTATCTCTAAAATCGACAGGCGGGACAATGCATTCGCGTCTTTGAGATGGGCTCCTGGCCAATGAGATACTTCAAACTCAAACTGTTAGAGCCAACGAGCTTGAGTAAACTTAGAGCGGTAAACCAACAGCCGAAAATAGCACTCCCCCTATTGCCGCCATCTTGACCGTTTGCCACATTAGTGGTCACGTGACTTTAAGATGGCTGCGCCCATAAGTGCGCCAGATCAGATTGGCCAGATTCCGGTAAGCACGGCCGCTGTCCAAAATTTACTTGAGCTCACTCTAGGGTAAACGTACTGTACCTTGGCGTTCGAAAAGCTACCCGCGTTTACTTACGCTATCAGTCTTGTCACGTGACATGATCCACCGGAGTAACTCGGATCCATTCGGGTAAAATTGGAACGCAGCCCCAGAGGGCCCCTCTGCTTACCGTGATCTGGCCAATCTGACCTGGCCCACCTCTGGGCGCAGCCATCTTGACGTCACGTAATCACTAATGTGGCAAACAGGCAAGATCGCAGCAACTGGGGGGGGGGGGGGGTGCCATTTCCGCTGCAGGCCTTGGGTTGCGGTTTACCGCTCTAATGTGATACTCAAGCTCGTTGGTTAGAGCTCATTTACACATCTTGTCGTTTTTTTTCAAGGTCCGACATACTGAGAAGGTGCGCTAAAGCTTGATTGCCTGTAAAAAGCTTAACTTGCCCTCTAGGAAGGAACGGAAGCATCGTACTGTCTAAAGGACAGCGAGGGACCAGTTTTCAGACGTATAATTGACTTCAAACTTTTAATATATATACAAAATCTCGGCAGCTCAGCGTCATAGGGTATCACACCCTATGACGCTGAGTTGCCGAGATTTTGTTTTGGGTCGAATTACGTTGGTAAATGACAGCACCTGTGCCGTAGTGTGGTGCGTCCATGTTCAGTTTCAAAGGTAGGTCAAAATCTGGCAACATGAATACGGGGTCAGAAGAAATCGCTTGAGCAAGGTACTGGAAATACTTTTTTACACTCATTGGGCCATTCGGATGATACATCATGTTGTCTTCTCTGCAAAATAATAGAAGACGTAAAATATTCAGCAAGCCTAACAACAACTAAGAGGGTGGACGCAAAACGGTTTTCTGAGGTGGGAAATTCGCGCCACAGATTCTTGTGTAGTGGGTTTCGACCATCTTTCAAAGTTCCGTCCAAGAAAGAGAACACTTTCTTGACAAAATTGTAACTCTGTTGGACGTTGATTATTAGGTGTGCTCCTTTTAAAGCTTCTAGTACGCATGTTAAATGGTGACCATGCTCTTCATGGATTATGAGGATATAAGTATGTCCCCAGTATAGACGTTGCGAAACTCCCCCAAAATGAACTCAATACTTCATACATTCTTTTTGGAACCAGGTTGGTGAAGTCTACAATCTGAAGGGAAGCCTGTGATATTCGTATACATAAAACCGTATTTAGGAGACACCAGCTGAACAAACCAAGCATACAAATGTAAGGAGGACGAGAGAGACGCATTCAACCGCTGGACTACCAATTGCATTTAATGAAACACTTCATCTTCATCGACAGGGTAGGATCTATCAAAACTAGCTCGCTGTATTTCTTCCTTTTTTTTCTTATTTTTAAAACTAGGGCATCCTACTCGTCTGTCTACTTGTGGGTGGTACTTTCACCTCGCAAGAACATCCTCTTATCTCTGGTTAAGGTCACAGATGGTGAACTAACACACATGTCCACTTTTTCATCTATGTTTAAAGCTTCTAAAACCTCCTGTGCAAACCGGTTTCGATGGTGCCCCATGATGGTAACTTTGTCTAAGTTCGCCTTGCACTTGCAGTCACGGCAATGTAGGGCTAAGTGACCTGCTGCCTTCAAGTTCTTCAAACTATTGGCATGTTCCCGAGTCCCATCATTTATACACCGCCTGCTCTGTCCGATGTAACAGCGGCCGCATGTCAGGGGTATGTGGTATATAACCTCCTTGTCGCACTGGGCATAAACGGTCCTGTGATTGGTGCCACACCCCTTGCTGTTGCTGGTTTGCCCCTGATTGACCTTGCGGCAGATCGAATAGGCCTTATTAGGCGCCGAAAACAGCACTTGTACCTCGTGCCGATTTGCCATCTTTTTTAACCTCATGTGTAATCCCATGAATATATGGGACAACCAAACGGCCTCTCTTGTCTTCGTTTGCTGTTTGAAGGGTCGTTGCGTCCGCATGTTGTCTTGATGGTGGCAAATTCTTTCGTACACGGAGGCAATTACATGTCTTGCGTAGCTCCGCGTCCTCGAGTCTGGATATTTGCAACTCGAAGCTTCGGGATATCTGATGCTCACATGATTTTTTTCAGGTTAGAAGACAGGGCTGTGACAGCTACTGCCATGCTTAACAGGTTTTGAATGCTGCGACGAGAAGGGGAGAAACCCTTTGCCTGAAGCGGCTTGGTATCTCCAGCAAACATGATCAGCTCTGAACTCACAAAACCAAATCAAGAAACTTGATGGACTTCTTGACTGTAAGCTCATGCGTGAAAGTGAGCCCCATGCATGCACCATCGAAACCGGTTTTCACGGGAGGTTTTAGAAGCTTTAAACATAGATGAAAAAGGGGACATGTGTGCTAGTTCACCATCTGTGACCTTAACCAGAGAAGAGAGGACGTTCTTGCGAGGTGGAAGCACCACCCACAAGTAGACAGACGAGTAGAATGCCCTAGTTTAAAAAATAAGAAAAAAAAGAAGAAGTACAGCGAGCTAGTTTTGATAGATCCTAGCTCTGTCGATGAAGATGAAGTGTTTCATTAAATGCAGTTGGTAGTCCAGCGGTTGAATGCGTCTCTCTCGTCCTCCTTACATTTGTATGCTTGGTTTGTTCAGCTGGTGTTTCCTAAATATGTGTAACCAACGTGCTCAACTCTTTCCTGGGGTCATAAAATCGTGTCACGAACGCTATAAATGTTTTGTACTGTTCCGTTACAGGAACGTTTAGAAATCCTTAGCACAAATCAATCCTTGAACACACTGTGCATCCACCTGTCTCATCAATGATGTTGTCAATTCCGGGCATAGAAAACTAAAACAAAAAACTGAAAATCACTTGCGATTTTTTAATCGCAAGTGATTAGAAACGCTTTACTAATCCGATCCTTTAATTCGCATCACTTCCTCCTATACCTTTTTTGTATTCGGCCCTCGTTTGTTTTTTCTATACTCTCTTAAGAGCATATGAAGCACTAAATATAACAAAAAATACAGTGAGAGCGCGGGCGAGGCGGTGCATATTTACAATTTTGTTAAATTATCCGTAACTGGGGCGAGAAACCTAGGAGAGAAACTATTGAAAAGAAAGAAAAAAATTGGCAGGAGGACAAAGTTGCCAACGCACAGCTAAATGTATGCAGGAGACCTCTCTTATGCACATTCTACTCCCAAGGCTGTCACCCTTTGCGCACAAAAGGTCAATTCATTTACTCAGCTCAAACCCAGCCAATTGCTGGTGTGAACCCAGAATACTTTAGCCCTGCCACCTGCCTCTCGTTGTCTTAAAATAATACACTTAAGGCTGCTATACTAGTAAGAATGCGAAAGCATTCCTACGAAGCGCTGTCCTACAAGCAACGCGCCATGTCTTCCTTTTTCACATGGCGCTTTGGCGGTGACATCACGCCCCCCACTGCGCAGGCGCGGCACCCCGCCGGCTCCACGGCTTCCGTGACGATGCATCTGCGTTGCTGTGCTTTTCTTTGTGTTTTATTTCTGAGGCGCGTCCGCTTGACCTTCAGCGCCCCACCGGCTTCCGTGACGAAGGATCTGCGTTGCTGTGCTTTGGGCCAATGGGACTTCAGGCGCCGTCTCGCTCAGCCAATGGGAACTTTAGGTGCCGTTTTTCACGCTGCTATAGGCGAAATTTAGGTGCTGTTTTTCGCTGCTACAGACAACGCCGGCTTCGCTCCATAGGACAGTTAATGCTTTTGCATTAAAGGCAGTTTGCACCGTCTGACGAGCACCCCCACGTAGGAGCTTCACAGAGACAAACGGGACGCCCTCGGCGAAACAGATGCATCACCGACCTTCAGTTCAACATGTCCCCCTTTCTTAAAAAAATAGGCATTTAAAAAAAGATCTCAAAATTTGTAGGAAGGTTTTTGAATACGTTACTGGCCCGAAAAGATGCTTGGCTTATAAATTCTATATCGTATTTATTCTAACCGTTTTTCTTACAACTATTTTGATGCCAGTGCGTGCTTTGTCCGCGACTTCTCTATTTTTTACCACAAGATTGTCCACCAACTGCATTCCTGGTATCCTTTGCTACTTCTAAATTTAGAACTTCGATTTCGCCGTTTCACTTATTCTCGGTTAATGTTATTTATACTTGATTTGGAAGTTTGACCCACTATTTGTGCCAAAGGAATGTCATACACTACTTTACTCTCACAGGAAATCGACATCTCCCTATGTGTTTTGGCACCCTTCTTCTTCCCAAAATAAATATTAAGGTCCTCCAACTTGCAAACCGTACTAAATACAGCGTCCATACCAAAATTCTTCGTATATGCCTTTACAATGTGCGATTTATCAGGATAATAGGGCATAACCGCGTACGGTTTCTTAGTTCTTGTCCTCCCGAAGCTTGCTTCTGTAACCATGTTTCTGAGGGCTCCTCGGTGAACCACATTACAAAGACAGCCTCTGGCAACATGTTGCTATTGGTTCTCTCCGTAACCCGGCTCACGGAGGGTTCTCCATAACCAGTCTAACAAAGCCTTCTCTGTAACCAGTCTAACGGAGGGTTTCCTTAATCGGTCTAACAGAACCTCTGGTAAAACACAATACGGAGAGATCCCCTGAAATATGTTGCCAAAGAATCTCTCCGTAAATGGGGCAAATATTTTTTTTACAGTGTAGTCTATTCCTTGCGATGTAAGTGCGAACTATTTCAGTCGCTGCAAAAAATAACTCGACCCCTTGCGTTGCCGTTTTTTTACAGCGCCGCTGAGCCACTCTCGTTCGCGCTTCTGCGTGAGGAGCGTATTCGGCGATATTTAGCCTGATGTTTGCTACCGCCAGGCCGATACTTCGAAGCAGTTTCGGGCTGGTCTCGTAGTCCTTGTCTGAAAAAATGTTCAGCGAAGAAGCAGTCACCTTTGATTGGTAACTACGCTGGCTGCGAAAGTAGGGACGCGCGTATCCATAACTTGCACAGCGGGGAAACGTATGTTTGACTTGCCGCCATGCCACACGCAATTCTAACAGTCAGTGCGTGGCAGAGCGCCGAGACATAACTTTCAGAACTTTCAGTCAGCTCTGCCACGTTTTTCGCCACCCAAAAAAACACAATAAATCACCGAGGAGTAGGGTGCGAGAAGGGGCATGCTGGCCAAGCTGGGTCGCTTAGCTAAGAAAGCCAGCCAGTGAGACTTGTAGCGTCCGGAAGTGAGCTTAAAAAACACCAGGAACAGCCTATAATATTTTCTTTAATATTGTTTATAAATCATTGATCTGCTAGAAATGCTGTTATGAGTAAACGTTTCAACCCTAGTTTGCTGTTCAATATCCCTTTAGTCAGACTAAGGTTGTTAAAGTTAGGATTTAGAAGGGGGATTTCTTTCACGTGTTGCGGACTAGCGAATGCTTCAGCACGCTTTCAATGCTAAAGCTACCGATAAGCGAATAAAGGATTGATATTTACTTTGACCCGGCTACATTAGAATTAAATATGTCAAGTCACACGAAAACGATTTTGATAAAATTAGAACCAGATCGCCGTTTTTTTTTTGTTTCGTTTTTTTTCACTTTTATTGTCGGCGTGGAGGTGCCTTCGCTTACTTTTCTAAAATGGTGCAGACCAGCTCGCATAAAAACAATTCAAGATGAGCTTAGTCTGGATCCACAAAAAAGCGAGTGAGGTTCCTTATTAAAATTCAGAAGGAAAGTTCACATACACCGCAGCACCGAACCAACCCCAGGAACAGCAATAATGCAGCTGTGACTTGAAGGCAGCTTGGCACTGATGCAGCGCTTCACTCTACGGCCAATATAGCGCAAAGTCAGCACTGCGTCACTAAGAGGATTGCTATCTTCAGCATTAAAAGTTCCAAAAAACGAGGACCAGTAAAAGAAGACACACAATGTAGAGCGTTTTTTATCCTGAAATGTACCACCAACTAGACCCAGAGAATGCTATTTTCAGCGCCGACTATTAACTTTTAGGTAGCGCCTTGGTTTACGTGGGAACAGGCCCTAAAATCAACGAGATGAAGTTGCATAAAGGTCGGTTTTGCAGGAATTTATTAAATTAAAGCACGCAATCTCAGAAATGTATCGGCGTACACTCTTTGGGTTCCTCTTTCTGAAACTGCCGAGGCGCTTCGCATGAGGCTTGAGCCCTCCGCTGTCTACTTCATTACCTCGCGTTGACGGAAAATTCAAATTGTTAAGGTTTATTTTAGGCAGAAGGTGTATAGACGAGGCTACGACTTTACTAAGTACCGTGGCAGACCTGCAGCATCTTAATTGAAACTGTTCTCTGCATCATTTTCAGAAAAACTTTATTGATCATAATTTTTAACTTCCATAATTTAGTATCACATCTTTTCCTCCTTAATTTGTTGTGTATTAGACTTTACTCCACCCCAACGGAACTTAATTCCTTTCCGCGCCATATGAATGTCGTTACTTTTCAACTTTTTCTATTCTATTTTGCCCCCCTCTTTTCCGTCTTTCACTTCTCGCTCGATCCGCTCAATTAATCACGTGACGAGACAAGAGATCCTCGAGGTAAAAAGGTTCAACATTGTACCTCTTAACTCCTTGGATTTCTTTGAAAATAACGTGTGTATGTTTATGCAGCCCCAAAGTTAGTCAACCGCAATGGGCGTGTGGTGTCTCAACCGTAGATGAGCAATCAAGTAAGTGCAGTACAACCGCTAGCCTGGGGTCTTGAACGTGCAACACGCAGTAGTGATCACGACGACCGCCCGACGGTAGGATGTTCACGCGGATCGAAACAGGGAGGTGTGGGGATAGAGCCCAGGATCCCTGTGTTCTGCAGCTAGAGCATTCGCTACACGTCCTCCTGTCCGGTGTGACCTAACCCGCTCGCTCATTGATCCCCGGGATCTCTTGACAACGTTAGGCAAGAGTTAAGAAATCTGTTGTGGGTCAACAGGTCCAACGACTCAAGAGATCTAACAAGTCAAGTGGACCAATCGGGCTCTAGTGCGGCTTTGTGCATGTCAAGCAAAACACTCAACTCTTCATTATTGTTTTAAACACCCAGCTGCGCCATGCTATGTATTTCTTTTGGTGGGGGAGAAAAAGAAGTGAGGCAAATCCTTCAAATAATCCCCCCCCCAAAAAAAAAAAAAAAAAAAAATTCTGGTTACAGGGTTGACGCGAATATTTTAATTCAAAACAATGAGTACTGCTTTTTTTTTTTTTCGCAGGACTGTGTCAAGCGCAAAGTCGATGCGCTTCATGGGCCGTCTGAAGAGTGACAAGATTGCAGCGTCTAAAAGGCGATCATTCAATTACTGTAAGCGATTTGAAGAAAATTTTCGCGTATAATAAAATGGCGATAAATAAATTAAGCCACAGTTATTGTGGTCATTTAAAAAAGTTACCTTCTTCCCTATGTTTGTCGCAAAATAAAGATAATATTGCTGTTACAATATCCCAGAACCATGAGCCATCTTATTTTTATCACAGCGGGCGCTGATGGTGCCGGATATTTAGTTTTCATTAAAGAGTGAATGCATGATGATTGGCTGCTTAATTTAAAAAAAGGCGAGGTGTGGCAAGCATCTCATTATCTCTCCGTAGCGGGTAAGGTCGCAGGATTTCAAAAGAAGCCCCAAGGAAGAAATTAAGGCGTATCTAAACAGGATGCTTGAGTTTGCGCGAAGCGAAACTTGTCAGGCATATGAAGGTCCTCGCCTCCTCTTCATGTGTAACGGTGATGCTGAGCGTCGAAACGGAACCGAACCGAAAACCGGAACAGAACCATTATTTTTGGCCGAACCGGAACTGAACCGGACCGAAATCTTCGCCGACATCTTGGAGATGAACCAGAACTGAACCGGAAAAACAAATATAAAGGTAACCGGTTAAAAATGGTTTACGGATTTTTTTTTTTATATTACAAAATGTGTGTATGAGAAGTGAAAATTGGCATCTGTATTTCAATGTAGTGATCAAACTGTCCTATACCGAATCGCAATGTATGAGGAGCTATGGGCTTTCGTGGTGTTTTTGAATAGGCACTTCGAATAATCATATGCGTAGTGGTCACGTGATGTCATGGTGTCAAGACATCAGTCTTGGGTTACCAAGATACATCAGTCTTGGAGTTACTAGTAACGCGTTACTAGTAACGCGTTACTGTGATTTCGTTACTTTTTGGTAACTTGTAACTGTAACGAGTTAGTTTTTAAAATGTAACTTGTAACTGTAGTTCTATTACTTTTTCTGAGGTAACAATGAAAGTAACGACGTTACTTTTGTCGTTACTTTAAAGTTTTTTATGAATAATGTATCATTGAACGAGTACAATCTAGCTATTCCTTGCACTTTCCAAATTGTTTTTTCCGACATTTCATATGTCAAGTTGCCCTTGCACAAACGTGTGATTACGTTCTTTCACGCGAGTCGCGACCCGAATATAAACACGCGTAGATTTGATGGAAAAAAAAATCTAGTTATCTTTATGGACGCGCTTGTACTTTGTGACTGTACACTTACGCCTTAGTATCTTGAAGCACTATCTATGTTGCAGTTTTTCTTTTTTCAGCGCCAACGCTTTTTAATCAGGTGAACCAACCGTGAATCAACAATACACGCGGAGGGCACTGCGCATGCTTCGTATTTTGATTAACGCCACTACTACGCAATGCGCAAGTTTCGTATTTTGATGTGCGCCACTACTCCAGCGTGGTGTTAACAGTGGAGGAAAAATTTACTGCTGCTTGCGCGGGGGTTTGTTTCTGGCTTGCGGGTACAAACTGAAATATGTCCAGAGACTTTATGAACCTAGCGCAACCGTCAACAAGCCAGCAATGTGCTGGTGCTACCAAGGATATGGCATTTGTATTGGGTCCGCGTTCGCCCCGTGCAATTCCTTCCAGCGCGCCAGTTGAGCGCCTGTTCAGCAAGAGCAAGGACGTGTTCGCCATCAAAGGAGGAAAACTTTCAGACTCGAGAAGCAACTGCTGCTTAGTTGCAATATGAAGTAAAAAGCGCGCATTTTAATTTTATGCAATAAAACTTGGTGAAAGGCGTTTTCTAGTTTTTCCTAAATTTTTGTGTTAAAGAAAAGTAACTGAAAAGTAACGTCGTTACTTTTTAAAAGTAACTCTAACTGTAACGAGTTACTATTTTGTTGCGATAACTGTAACGGTGACTTGGCTACTTTTTTCTGAAAGTAACTGTAACTGTAACGAATTACTTTTTAAAAGTAACTTACCCAAGACTGCAAGACATGCTGTCAAATGATGTCACGTCACGTGGTCCCGTGACATAGTCACGTGACCCACACGTCAAGTCGACTTAAATTAAGAACGTAACTAGATGTATTAGCGTCGTTCACATCGTGACGTAAGATACCATCACGACTTCTTACCACAAGTCACGTGACACCGTGACAAAACTCGATTGTCGTGAGCGCCAGTCGAATGCTCTGGTTCTTGTCAGTCAGAATCGCCAAACATTCGTGTTGGCTCGTGTTCAATCAAAGGTGAGAATAGCCGAACTCTAACAATGTATAAAGCGAAACCGATGCTTTATTCTTTGCCAAACCCAGCGCACGACTATGATGAACACTGGCGGTATACAATTAGTGTCAGGTCATATCGCCGCTTGTTTTAATAGCGAATTGAGGAGGAGAAGCTCTTTTTTTCTTTATTTTTCCTGTGTCAGCCATTGACCGGAGAAGAAAACAAATGGGTGTTTTTGTAAGTTATCAACGTCAGGGACTAGCTCTTAGTGGTGTTTACTGAAAGTACAATAATTGTTGCAGGACCCATTCTACATGTACACATTATTGAGGCACCCAAACATGTTTTCGTTGTTGCTGAACTGTCTCAGAAAATTGTCCGTGAGAATAGAAGCATTGAAAAGTCTATATATGGCTTATTAATCTGGTGACAAATAGAAGTACAAGTGTGTTGTGATAATCCACGCCAGGCACATCGCCCGAGTCAAGGTCAGGGACAACATTCCAAATCGAGGACGCAGACCGCACTGACTGGCCCAGTCAGGCATCGTCTTCGTCGTCTGTTTATTTACCACCGCGGTGGCGCCCTCGTGTGTACAGCGCAAGATATCGCACCCCTCTCACCCCTAATAATGAAAGTTGGTGGAAACTAAGAAATATAAAAAAGGTTAGTGAAAACAAATCACTTAAGTGTTTACGGAGAGTAGCGCTGCACAGGCCGACGCACCCTGGTGCCCCGACGGGGAGGTGTGGTGATAGTCGTTTGACGAGGAGACGCTGTGCTTTCTGCAGCCCTTGGCTGCTGTTGTTCCTCAGCTGGAACCTCTGGGCAGGTGAGTTCAGGCATCTGACAGGAGAGATCAGGTGCCAGAACATGCTCTGACGTTTTGGACATGTCAGGAACAGTGCCTGGAATGTCATGGTCCTTCTCAATGTCTGCAGCTGTTCCAGAATGTCTACCGTGGTCAACTTGCGGCAAACGGTTCACCTGCCGGATATGATCATGGTGGCGCGTCCACTGTCGCCCGTCAGCCAGCTGGAGGTCCGATGAAAATGTCCCCTGGGCTGTGACCACTGCCGGCATCCATGCAGGGCCTGGACGGAAGTTCCGGGCGAATACTTGATCACCAGGGCTGTGCTTGAATCCGAGGTTTCATTCCTTTGTCACATCTGATTTTCTGTTGAATTTGCTTCTGCTGCACCGTGGTCCTCAGGTCAGGTCGAAGCAGGTCCATCGCAGTCTTCATTTTTCGTCCTAGCAGTAACTCGGCGGGGCTGCAACCTGTGACCTCATGTGGCGTCGATCTGTAAGTGATCAACATGCGCGCAATTTGTGTACGAAGGTCCCCCGGTCCAGCCTTCTGCAACTTCCTTTTTACAGTCTGAACTGCACGCTCTGCAGCGCCATTAGACGCTGGGTGGTACGGTGGTACCAGTATTCGTCTCACTCCATTCTTCTTCAAAAATGTGGCATACATGTCGCTCACAAACGCTGGACCATTGTCTGACACCACAATGTCCGGCAAACCCTGGTTTGCAAACATGGCTCGCAGACACGTGATGGTGGCCTCCGCAGACGGAGTTGAAACCGGAAACACCTCAATCCACTTGGAAAATGCATCCACTGCAATAAAAAAATAAGTGTTGCGGTAAGGCCCTGCGTAGTCGACATGAAGTCTCGACCAGGGTCTGTCTGGGAACGGCCATGGCATGACGGGTATTGGCCGTGATGCTCGCTGCTGCTCCTGACAGGTGGGACACTCTTGCACAGCCGCAACCATATCATCGTCGATTTTAGGCCACCACACGTGGCTCCGCGCTACAGCCTTCATCTTGGATATCCCTGGATGGCTTTCGTGAAGAAGCCTCAGGACGTCGCGTTGGAGAGATGCAGGAACCAACACACGGTTGCCCCAGAGCACACAGTTGCCTTGTACACTCATCTCTGTGAACCGCGTCTCGTACGGTTTTTCTTCTGGTCCCAAATCCGACCGGCGGCCAGTCCACAAGGCCTCTCTCACTCGTGAAACCACTGGGTCCTGGGCGGTGGCCTCAGCGACAGCTGTTGACGACAGCACACGTGGGTACAACCCTGCCAACATGAAGACTTCAGCAGGGCAGTCCACGGGAAAATCTGTTGTTGGCAGTGGCAGGCGACTCAGTCCGTCCGCATGTGCGATATGGCTACCAGGCCGGTAGCTCAGCTTATAGCGGTACCCAGACAACAGCACGGCCCATCGCAGCACCCTTGGAGAGCACGACTCTGGAACAGGCTTGTCCGACGCGAGCAGGCCCAGTAGCGGCTTGTGATCTGTGATGGCTTCAAATGGTCGGCCCCACAGGTATTGCCTGAATTTCGTTGACTCCGAACACGAGGCCCAACGCTTCTTTGTCCAGCTGACTGTAGTTTTTTCCGCAGCTGCAAGGCTTCGAGATGCAAAAGCAATGGGACGCTCCTCCTCCGACGCTTCTCGCTGTGCCAAGACGGCTCCAAGTCCACACGGTGAGGCATCCGTGATCAGCACCGTCGGCCTTGCAGGGTCGAAATGTGCTAAGACTCCAGCGGATGCCAGCAGCTTTTTACTTCTCTGGAATGCTTGCTCTTCTTCAGATGTCCAACACCAGCGGGCTCCTGCCCCCAGCAAGCGGTTCAAAGGATACAACACATCCGACAGATTTGGCAAGAACCTTCTATAAAAGTTGATCAAGCCCAAGTAGCTTTGCAGTTCCTTCACATTCCGAGGCACTGGTGCCGCCAGCACGGCTTCTGTCTTGGTTGTATTTGGCTGAAGACCAGCTGAGCTGATGATGTGCCCCAGATACTCCACCTTGGCCGCCATGAACTCGCATTTGGACAGCTTCAGCCGCAGTCCAGCTTTCTTCAGTCGCTCCAGGACCTGGCACACATTTGCCCAATGGTTGCTGTCGTTGGTGCCGGTCACCAGTATATCGTCAAAGTATACTGTGACATGATCAAGGTCGTGTAGGAGGTTCTCCATCGCGCGTTGAAACAAAGCTGGAGCTGACGACACCCCAAACGGAAGTCTGGTAAATTGATACAAACCCTTCGGGGTGTTGATGGTAACAAACTTTTGCGAGTCTTCGTGCAACTTGACCTGCTGGTATGCATCTTTCAGATCGAGCTTCGTAAACTTGACTCCCCCGTTAGCCTTGCGAACAGCTCCTCGATGCGAGGGATCGGGTACGACTCGAGCACCGTCACAGGGTTGACTGTTATCTTGAAGTCGCCACACAGGCGAACACGGCCATCCCGCTTCACTACGGGAACGATGGGCGCGGCCCATTCGGACGTCTTCACTGGTCGAATGACGCCCTCGCGCTCCATCCTCTGCAACTCCTCAGTAACTCTGTCTCGTAACGCGAACGGGACGACTCGTGGCTTGAAGAATCTTGGTTTAGCACCCTCCTGTACGGTAATCTGGGCGGCTACGCCATCAAAGGTACCCAGTCCTTCCGAAAATACTTCATGGAACTGGCTCACCGCTTCCTCCACGGACGTCACAGCGTTGACGACTTCTGGCTTGACGGTTCCTAGCTTGAATTCCCTCATCCAGCTTCTTCCGAAAAGCGTAGGACATGGGCCCTTTACGACGAACAAGGGCAGAACGCGCTCGTTCTCGCCCAGCTTCACGGTTGCCTCAAGCTTGCCCACCACAGGCTTCATGTCGCCAAAAAAACTTCTTAACTGGACATCCGATGGCTTCAGCGTCGCCGAAGGAAACAGCTCCGTAAACTTCCTCTCGCTAATGGTTGACACGCTGGCACCGGTATCCAACTCAATGTTCATTGTCACTCCGTTGACAGCAACTTCGACTCGCATTGGTTCTGGTCCGGCCGCTTGAAGCGCCCAAAGGTCGTACGCCTCCTGCGTTCCTGGTTTGGATTCCGGCGCTGCCAGCTCGTCATCCACGTTGTGGATAGGTCTCGATCCACTCCTGGGTCTCGCCTTTTCCGTTTGACATGTATTGGATCTGCATACCCGTGCCAAATGCCCTCTCTGCTCACACTTGAAACAGACGCTGCCCACGTGACGACATTGGTGTGCTAGATGATTACCCCCACAGCGGAAGCAAGAACCACTTGCCTGCTGTTTGGTGGGCTTAGTCTTGACAACATTCGCAGACTCCCCGGCCTGCTCAGGTGTCGCTTGAGCCGGCTGAGCACGTAATGCACGGGAATCTTTCTTGGCAGCCTCAATGGCGATTACGGTGTTCCTCGCCATCTCAAAATCCAACTCGGCCATTTCCAGCAGGCGAGTCTGCATCGCGACGTCGTTGATTCCGCTCACGATTTGGTCCCGTAGCATGCGCTCCCGAAACGATGCGAACTTGCAGTCTTCGGCAAGCTTCTTCAGCGATGCGATGTAATCGTTGACCGGCTCTTCATCCCGCCGATGCCGAGAAAAAACTTGAAGCTGGCCACCACCTCCGATACCCTCGGCAAGTAGTGCTTGTTCAAAGCTTCAAAAATCGCAGCCAATGTTGCATCGGCAGGCTTCGTAGGGGCAAGCAGGCTCCGCAGCAGCGAGTAAGTTTCTGACCCGCAGCACGTCAGAAACACGGCAGTCCTCTTCGTTGCAGCGATGTCGTTCACGGCGAAGTACAATTCTACCCGTTCGCGATACTCGGTCCAATCCGACGTAGCCGAGTCGAACGGTTCCACCTTCCCGATGACAGGCATGGCTGCTGAAGTTGATGCAGGACAAACAGGTAAGACGTGCGCGACCGTTCTTTATCGCTCGTCGCCAGTTGTGATAATCCACGCCAGGCACATCGCCCGAGTCAAGGTGAGGGACAACATTCCAGATCGAGGACGCAGACCGCACTGACTGGCCCAGTCAGGCATCGTCTTCGTCGTCTGTTTATGTATGTATGTATGTATGTATATTTGCGGCGCAATCTCTTTGTATCGAGAGTCTTGTAAGACACGCCAATAAAAGCAAAAAGAAAAACGAAATAAAAAAGACAACGAAAGAGAAGTGGTTAGCACGTGTCTCCAAAGTTCGCCAACCGTCACTTTCGCACAGTCAACGTTAATCAGTTCACCTGACACCGTCGTTTTAAGTGAGTGTTTGCCCCTCCAGCCAAAAGTAAGGCAGCGGCTATTGGCCATCTTGGTCACCTTGGTCATCTTGGTCAGGCCCCCGGTTTTTCAGTCGAGTCTGCCACCATGCCTCGAGCCTCCGCTTGGAGCATACTACATGGGTGTGTTCGTTGGTGAAACCAAGTGCCTGCTTCAAGCGGGCACCCACGACAGGCGTTGGGTGTAGTGCCCTGCACGCAAGCAGCAAGTGGTCGATTGTCTCTTCGCCCGCTCCACACGCACTGCACACCGTGTCAGTCACGCTGCTATCGTACTTGCTTCGGTATAGGCGGGTACGTAGGGCACCACCACGGGCCTCAATAAGCAGTCGACTGCCCAGTGTGTTCCCGCAGAAAGTCACCGGGGCAATCTCCGTCTTCAGGGACGCGTACATGTGCATGGAATGGTGTTGTAGCATGCCGCTCATCCAACGGTCCCTCTCAACCCTCTTCACTTCCTCCCGCACTGTGCTCATCCACTCCTTTTCTGTTTGAGGTTCAGTGGCCAAGCTGAAGATCTTAAACTTTGTCCCAAGACGAGTGACTCGCTTCCTCCACGTCGAGTTGATATGCTTCAAGTGAATGTACATAAAAACTCGCCTAGCCCACCGGTCTCCGTCCATGTACCGGAGACGTGTGTAGTACTGAAGCTTGCTGTTTGCCTCCCGCGCTTCAAAGGAAGACCAGCCGACGTCGCCTTCTACCAGTTCATTGGCTACTTGTCCATGACACCCTAGTGCCTGTCGTCCGACCTCCCTTTGGCGCCGCTCAAGATATGTGCGTAGCTCACTAGGAACACATATGACTGCGTTCCCAAAAGTCAGCCCGGGCACAGCCACAGCCTTCCAAAGTTCTCGGGTGACAATGTACCGGTCACAGCTCCATAGGCTCCGCCTTCGCAGTATGTTCCGCTTAGTTACTGAGGACTTCCTGAGGCCCTCATGGTGCTCAGTCAAGTAGTCCTCTCTGGCCGACAGTGTTATTCCGAGGTACCTGTACTCGGTGTGAAGAGGTATGGATGAGCCTTGCAGGATGAGCGATCCAAGATTGCACTCCTCGCCAGAAAATATGACTGTCGCTGACTTGCCAGCATTGAAGCGTAGTCGGAGGTGTTCCGCTGCAGTTTCACAGGCAACTAGCAACCTCCTCATGTCTTCCACACTGTCGGCCATCAGCACGAGGTCATCAGCATAGGCAAGGCCAGGGAGTCGCCACGCTACAATATCACCATGTTGACGGTGTTCCAGAGTGAAACCAATGCCAGTGTCTTCTAAGGCCTTTTCCATGCTAGAGGCATATAGCATATATAGCGTCGGCGACAACGGACAGCCCTGTCGTAAACCTTTTCCAACTGTGACCTCGCCTGATGTCACACCATTGAAGGATGTTGTCACAACATTGCCGTCGTATAACTGACGGATTAACCTCACCCATGTTTGGGGCATATTAAGGTGTCTCAGCCTTTCCAACAGCGTTAGGTGAGGGACGCAATCATAAGCTTTAGCGATGTCCAGAAAGCAGCATATCAGAGGTCGCCTCTCCGCTCGCGCTATCTCGATGCATTGGGTCAATGTAAATAAGTTATCGTCCAACCGCCGGCCAACTCGAAACCCGTTCTGCAGTTCCGTAAACACGCCGGCTCCCTCAGCCCATGCTGTGATCCGCCAGTTGATGATAGTCGCGAATACTCTGTATGCAACTGCCGTGACGGTGAGCGGTCGGTAGTCACGCAACAGCTGCTTGTTTCCACCTTTTTTCGAGATGAAGGTTACTCGACCGCGCCTCCAGTCAGTGGGGATCGGGTCATCTCCGCAGCATATGCGACTGAACAAGTGGGCCAACTGCTCTTGAGCGTCGGGTCCCAGGCCTTTCAGTACCTTGGCCGGGATTCCGTCCAGGCCCGGCGCAGTGCCGCCGTTCAACCGCGCGAGAGCGCGTGCGACCTGTACTCTTCCCACGATGGTAGTGTTGTCACTCGTCAAATTAGGTAGCGGTGGATCTTTGATATACGGGCCTCCTGCTGACACGCTCTCATTACCATGGAAATCCTGTGTCGTCCCAAAAAGATTGTGAAGGTGTTCATCCAAGAGAGCTCTAACGTTGTGCACTACACCTCCATTTTCGGCATCGATCAGTTGGGGAGAATTATCTCTTCCATCCAGTGTTCCAATATAGCGCCAGAACTTCTCTCCGGCTCTTTTGCCACCCTTCCTGATATCTGTCATCACATTGCGATCATGTATCTGTTTTTTCTCCTCGACGATAGATTGTGTTATTGCCTTGAGCTTCTGGTATTCCTCCCAGAGTCGCAGAGTCTCCGGTGCTTTTCCAAGCGTCCGCAGCGCCTGGCGATGGTCTCGGTTAGCATCTTGCCTGCGTTGGATGGATTTCCGGATTTCAGCATCCCACCACGGTACAAGCCGTCTTTTTCCGCTTGAGCCTCTCATAATCGACCGTGTGGTGATTGCCTGCCGAAGCGCATTGGCATAGTCATCATAGATGAGGGCATTTATGCGCTTATCACTTTCTTCGAACTCCTGACATACTGCCTCAATATCACATTCACGTAAATGAAACGTCATTTTACGTTTCGGCCGGCTGCGTTGTCGTTGGATTGCGCCAAAATGAAGTATGATACTGTTATGATCGCTGCCAATACTCCACTCTCCATCTTCATCTACAGTTATTTTTTGAAGACGACGTGCGAGCCTCTTTGATGCCAGGGCATAGTCAATACATGTTCGTCGGTCCCGGGCCATCCATGTGTGTTGCCCCTCACATTCCTCTCTGAGGTTTAGAATCTCCAGGTCGAACTCCTCCGACAGCTGTCTCAGCATTAGGCCATTGTCGTCCTCACGACCGTCAATCTCAACCAGATGGCCATTAAAGTCCCCCATAACTAACACAGACAATCTTCGATCTAGGTTTCCGATGTCACGTTGAACGCACTCCAGTATGGCCTTATTCTCCTCATGCCTGGCATTTCCCACGGAAAGGTAAAGGGTGCATACCGCTGTTGGTATGTTACCCACCTGTCCATGAACCCACAGGTGTTCGCAGCACGTTTCAGATATCCTTATCCATGCTTGTCCTTCACTTGGCCAAAGGAGGCCCACACCTCCTCCCCGTCGGTCACCCTCCACCCTGTTACACCCAGTCCAGCACCAAGAAGGGTCTACTGGGGGTTCCTCAGCGTCCCGCAAGTGTGTTTCAGCAACCCCGAACAAAGAAAAGCCTTGTTCCCGGAGTACTGCATAGAGCTCAGTCCACTTTCGTTGACGCCTCGCACTATTCAAATTTAAAAAACCAACGACAGCACTGTCTCTCTTCCGTGGTTGCCCTTGCTGCCGCCGCGCCAGAAACTCGGTCAACACTCCCGCTGAAGCTGCATGGCTGCTAGTTGCTGTCGGACCACTTGGTTCACAAAGTGCGTGAGCTCTTGTGATGGGGCACATGTGGGGTGCTGAAGGCATCCGGCCATCAAGTCGTTCAGCATTGGGTGGCACACAGGAAAGGTCTGTCTCGCAATAGGCCCTAGAGCACACGTTCCTTCCTGACTGCCTGTCCTCGATGGGAGTGTCCCACAGCTTTGTCCTTGAAGATGTCCGTTGGGTGGTATGAGGAGTGGGGGCATCCATGTTGCGTGCAGAGGTGACGACTGTGGCGGATGGTCCCTCTGGCGTCACCGCGGTAGTACTTACCACCGCGGTGGCGCCTCGTGTAGTACAGCGCAAGATATCCCAGTGTACGGCAGGGATACCTGAAAAGAAAGATTCTAGTGGCCTTAGAGGGGAAGCTGAACGTTAGCAGCCGCTCAAATTCTCGCTGTTTTGTTTGAACCTCACAGTTTTTGGGTACAAAATAAAAGAAATGGAGTTACTGCTAACAAATGACACAAACATAATTGTCGAATTGGCACCCCCAAATGGAGGAGGGAGTCTTTGAGAAATAAAAAGTATTCTTTGGAGGAGCATCGTAAAAAGAAACGCGGAGGGGAAGGGGGGTTATAAAAGCATACGGCATTGTAAAGGTTCCTCTTCTCCGCATCTTCGGCACAGTCCAGACAGCGTGATCCCGCAAAAATACTTCCTTTGCAAAATCGCTCCTGCCAGAAAGCGCCTTTTGGTGGTGCCACGCGCTCGTACCTTTCCTCAGGACGCTGGGCCAAGTGAGAATAAATTTTGTTTCTGAGCACATAAGTTTCACTGAGCGCGAACCTTCTGCAGCGTGCATTTTGCACCACGGAACTGGATATTCTCAGCAAAAAGAAATCTCAATGACCAGTTGCATATAGTGCGATGATGTCACGTGCAAACCATGTTAAACAGTTCAGTTTTCTCATGAAATGTGATGCTCTCAATCTCAACACAATACTCCGTTTCACTCAAAGTGTGAGCGTAGCAGAGGCTACAAGAGCGACTCCGGGCTTTCAGCGTCCTTGCCAAGAACGCTCGCTCGGGCACCGCAATTACTGTTCAGGACCACATGCTCGCGCTTCTAGCAATGGCTGCGTCTGGACTGCCTGCAAAGCCGTTCTGGCCATTTTTTAATTTGCATCGCGTTCGCTCGAACTATACTCCGTTTCACCTTATGTTGTACCGCAGCGAAGACTAGAAGCGCGAAATCATAGCTTTGGCAGCTGCCCTTAATGAATGAGAGCTTGAGCCGCCGAGATGTGCCCTAGAGCAAGGAGCACGCGCTTGTAGCCTTTTTGCGTTACAACACAAGGTGAAACAGAGTATAGTGAGTCGGACTCTAGAAACACAGTAAACATAAAATAAACAAGAAATCTGATTTATTTTAAACATGATAAGTGAAAGAAATTCAAGATTTTGAGCACAATTTTTTCAAGACGTCCTTGGTTTGAATTAACAGATAACCGAAATGACATGAGCGTGCAACAACCATGCGCGATCTTCCTTAGTGTTGGAAATAAACATTCAGTTAAGGTGAATCCACACGACGGACCAAATTGCTGTTTTGGTCCGCGGGCCGTGCATCACGTGATCTTACGTCACCGGTTTTCGAGGTCCGCCGGCGGTCCGCGGCCCGCGCTTCTGAGAAATGCCAAGCGACTTTTCTCGCCCGGACCTTGGCGGCGGACCGCGGCGTTTTTAGTATAATTGAAGCGCTAAGTCTGGCAACAAGCTGGCTGTTGACCGCCAACTGTTGAAGACGAAGAAGACGAACTTTTTGTTGTGCGACGGAAAGAGTTGACTATGCAGACCAAGATCTTTCCTGCACATCCAGGGCTTCATCCAGCATGCCCTTTTCGGTTCACTTAAGTCTCCTCGTCCTCAATAGTCAACGCCAGAGGCCACCGCGGCCAAGCGTCTCTTTCGTTCAACCTCATCTTGGCTCCTTACAAATAGCCTCAAAGCAGCTCGCTGCATGCGTTTGGCGGAGCTGTGAGGTCGAGGGTTAGGGCCGGCCCTTTCGCTCTGACGTCTGCTCTTTTGGTCCGCCGTGTGGATGCTCATTGCAGCCGGGCGGCCCGCGGGCCGCGCATCACGTGATCAATCGGTCCGCGGCCCGGTCCGTCGTGTGGATACACCTTTATGAAGATGTGAACGGCCCACCAGTTCACGGGTGTTCGAAGCAACAATCTGAGTGAAAGTCACGTGCTTAAAAGGATCAGAAGGTCACTTGCGCCTATTCAGTCAGCCCTACCTCTAGAATTTCATATTGTCATTACCCTATGCTCAGACCTATTTCGTGACTGAACGCTCACGTTGGACACTTTGAAAGCAGCCTTTGTTTTTTTTTCGTTCGTTTGGCAGCGCATATTTAAAAGACCGCAGAAAAGAAGGAACAAAATTAAACAAGTCTGGTTCGGACACGCGTGTCAAAAAAAAAATTTTACGCGATTTCTTATTTTATTTCATTTTTTTTGTAGTGCATTTTTTGCAGCGCGAGACGCGGTTTAGTTGGTAGTCACATCTGCCTTGTTGCCGTTTGTTTTCTTGTTTTGTTTTGTCTCTCTCGGCACTTCGAGCGCGTGGAGGAGAGGTGGTTTGGCTTGGCCATTACGTTGAGGCGGAGAGAGTGTTTGACCATCTCGTTGAGGTGAAAAGAGTATATGACCATTCTGTGACGTCATGAAGTTTGCACGCAGAATTTAAAATAAATCTTGCGCCGTCTATATTGCTCTAATCTTTTTTTTTTTTTTTTTTGACAGCGGAGTTGTTAAGGGTTAGTTTTCCCAGTTTCGTGTCCGAGGGAAAATACATCTCTACAGCAGGGGTCTCAAACACGCGGCCCGCGGGCTGCATGCTGCCCACGACTCTCTGGGACGCGGCCAACATGCAGGCAGCCGGCTACTCATCCCGGTTCCCATGTGTCGAGTGCTAGAAATGGCATTCGCCATAGTGATCTCATCTCGTAAATTCATTTTTCGCTCCAAAAGTAGCTCTGCTATATTAACGATTTCACATAGTTTATACTTATCAGTGTTTTTTTTTCTCTTTGTTTCAATTTATTTTTTAGTTCCCACCTTTTTGTAAACAACAATTTCGCTACTGTTGCAAGCGCGAACTATTTGTTAAAAGATGCATCTCGGCTGCGCGAATTCTCAGTCAGCAGAAGTAGCTGCCAAATATAAAGCTACGAGCTCGAGATTCTAGCCTTCAAAAACATATCACCATTAAAAGGCTAGTATTTGTTCAGAGGTTTGCACTAAAATTGTCAGGAAAGTAAAAACTGTCAAACTAACTGGTGGTTTTTTTTTTCAGTGCCATGTTGAGCTTGGTTAATTCCTGAGTAAATTGAGCAACGGGAACGACAGTGTACTTGCTCTCTTGTTCCATTAAAATTGCAAGCAATCTGGCGGGGCGGTGTCATTTTATATATTGTTATCACATGAGGTCAGGCCTCAACGTAGTCATATAAAGAAATCAAATTTAAAAATGTCACTGGCAAAACTGTGAGTTTACAAAAAGCATAGAGCACGAGGTCTCTTCTATTTCAAAACATCAGCACGGTGTTGCGTTGGCCCTCGGCCTCCCTGGTGTTGTATATGTGGCCCCCACACTCAAATGAGTTTAAGACCACTGCTCTAGAGAATCTTCTGGAGAGCTACCGCCATCTATGAGTCAACGGCAGCAACCAGACAACCGGCTTTTTGGTTGTCTGGTTGCCTCCGTCACTCATAGATGGCGGCACATAGTACAGCTCCGCTGCTCTTCCTTCCTCACCAGAGTGAAAAGGCTAAAGTTTTTTATCGTTCATTCATTTCTTGACACGCCTGTTCCAACCAGACTGGTTAAAAAAGCTTTTTTGTTTTCAGTGGCCCTTTAAGTTGAAACTAGGGTGCCTTCATGTGCGCTTTGCTTGGGGTGATGACATCTGGCCATTTTGTTTCTAACGTTTATTTTTATTTTTTGTTCACAAGCGCGTGAAAGAGCGTGTCCCTGCACGCGCTCGTGGCGTTGACTGTGCTACAGCGACATTTTGTTTCCGGCGATTTTTTTGTATTTTTCCTGTGAGCGCGTGCTGTCGGCATCGGGTACCACAAACGATGGCATCACCCTAAACAGAGGGGCATCGAGGCACTCTAGTTGAAACTAGAGCTCTAGTTGAAACGAAGTATAGCAAAAGGGGATGTCCAAATTATGAAGTTGTGCAGTATATATAGCAGTCTCGCGATGATATATGTCAGACTAATAAATGTTATAGAGCGCTGACCCGTAAAGTACAGAGTTGTAAAATGAAGCCCCAAAACAAGTGCACGTAAAGCCGAATAAAACTTTAGCTTCCCGAGACAGTATTCTGCGAAGTTTTAAGCTCGTGCAAGCCGATGTCCAAATGTGATTTCAATAAGAAATATATTGTCTGTTCTTCGCGCTATTTATGTGTAATTAAGAACATCATTGTACGCATCTTCATTAGAGAAATTAAAAATATTGTAACGAACGGAGGTAACCCGAAGACAAGCAGTGAACTGAAAAAATAAATGTTTAATAGGCGAACTTGTGCCAACCAAAAATAAGTAAAGAACGAAAGGGCGTCGAGGTAGCAGAAAAGCGGGCGGCGATTCGGCGGCGACAACAGAGAGCACGAGCGAGACTGACTCGACAAGGTCGCGGGCAGCTGCTTATCTATACCCGTTTTCACCTCAAGAAAACAGGAAGTTTCGCTCAGTATTCGTACGCAGCGCGAAGTAGTTCTTACGAGATTTGGTTGTCGGAGGAAAAAGCGATGCTTTTGGCGTTTGGAATGTGTGCGTCTTGATAAGATAACATATATCTAATCTAAAATGCACCTACCTATATCTTAATTATCTACATAAAAGGGGGAAATTAGTAATGCTACTCGAGGAGCCGGACTTTTTTACTTCGCTTCTTGAGGTGAAAACGGGTATAGAGTGCGTCGTTATCTCGAAAATTCGGCGAAGAAAGTTCGAGCTTCGCGCGCTCGGGGCGAGGATGAACTGGCACTTTCGAGAACAACAAAGCAAAGGGAAAGTTACAACTAGTGCGAGAATGAATGGGAATCTTCTAGAAGACCGTGACCGAGCGTTGCTTTCTCGGCTCTGCGGGCGGCAGTATTAAAGAAATACCAATCAAGTCCTAAACAGTTAGGAGCGCGACGTTTCAAAACGGATTCGATTTTTTCATCGGGGGCGTCTGTTTCCAGGTGACAACAGCAGCTTCTTTTCCATCTACAGCGTGTCGTTTACTTCACTCACCTTTTCTTCTTCAAGTGCCCTAAACCGTTGAGCATACGCCGATGGTTAAGGGGTAATTACAGGAGGGTGAACCCCGGGGATTTCTCCACGACGCGCGCATCACGAGACGAAAACGTCAGGCTTTTGCACATCGTAGAAATCCTGACGTTTTCGTCGCGGGATGCGCGCGCCCTGTAAAATCCCGGGATCTCGCCCTCGTGTAAAATATAATTTAGGTCTGTCGCACTACCCGACCTATTGAAACGTCGGGCTTCCAACTGTTTAGTACTTGGAGGCCTGTATTTTTGAAATTTTTGACCCAACCAGACGGAGTTCCGCCAAACGTGTTTAAGTTTAAAATATGCATCTTTATGTATTTCTTTTTGCAGTAAGGTATGGGATTATTTACAGGAGTACCATTTTGTTACCTTTCTTTCGGCACATTTCATGCATTTGCCTTCAGGTCTACAATGTGAGCACAGAGTTCTTTTGGCATACCTCGCGACCCAGTGTTTCGCACTGCCAGACAGCGAACATAAAGACACCTTTCCGCAGACTCAACGGAGGACGTATTTTCGAGTACCTTCCTCCCGTGTCGGTCTCAATCGGTTATGTGGACTTCATACAGTAAAGTTTGTTGATGACAATAAAAAATATTTTATTACTGCCTGAAGACTTGACAACGTGAGTAAAGGGCCGGTCACCCTAAAGATGCACATCATAAGTAAATACACCCAAAAATTATATTAAATTCGCTCTGGAAGCTTTTTCTGGTGTTTTTTGTTTCTTACTATAGGCAAGGATAGTGATTTGGGAGAACCTTAACAATTTTTTTTTTTTTATTTTGAAGTTGCTTTGAATAACATATGTGTTCCTGGCGCATATTCAACTTTTAAAACATACTGAAGTATTTTGCCTCTTTTATGTGATGAGCAATAATTGTACGCGTCTGTGGGCTGTACCAAAAACAATAAAGAATACAGTGGCGCGTGGCGGAACTATGACGATTGCGTGACGCAGACCGTCAGGAAGTGACAAATTAAGCAGCTGCGATGTCGAGTAGAGTATAAAATACTACTTTGTTCTATTTAACAAATAAAAAAATTAGGAAGGGTGATGCTTATTTGCAAGTTGAATTGACCGGCATCTTGTCAAGAACAAACCTCAAACGCCAGGCTATGTCGAAAATGTTCACTTCGGTGTACGCGCTGTTTTAGGCCAGATCCGATCTGAGTACGAAGATCACTATTTTCCGCATGATTATTCGCCTGCATCACGGTGCTTAGTGTAAACAATATCGGTCAGGAAAACAAGCGTTGTGATTGCCGCTCAGTCTTTCTATAAAAGGTAGACTGAAAAGGTTGGTCCTAAAGCTTTCCTGACATTTTAAAAATAATATTGCTTTTAGCCGGTCGCGTCGGCATCATATATAATCAGAAACGTATTTTGTAAACTAGATTCAGGATATATATGGTGAGGACGGGTCCATTTCATTACATAATGCACTGTAATTAATGGCCAGCTTTATGGGACACGGTGGCCTAGTTCTAGGTTTTCCCGCCATTTGGCGTATCAACCTTGAAGAGATACGGAAAGACCGTGTTTGTCATACCGCTATCTTAACCTCATTTCTTACGAATCTTTCCGTCCTCCCAACCTTTCACCGCTTGATTCAGGCCGCCGCATTTTCCGAGGAAATGTTGCATCACGCGTCAAAAGTAGACAGGCGGGTAAGGCGTTTGCTTATCGCGAACGATTTCTCGGGTGAACGCTGAGGCTAGTTCTTCTGGGGCCTAAATAAAGCTACATTTACATTCTATAAGTGCCAATCTCCTATCTTATTTACACCTCTAAGGTGTATTTCATTTGCGTTGGTCATAATTCACACTGACTATTTTACCTGGCTGTATTTTTTCTTGTACATGTTTTTGTTGCGTGAACTATGTAACCGTGACTTATCACGTTTGAGTTTGAGTTATGTATTCACATTTCTGCACAAAGGAATATAAGGCGTTTGGGGTTAATACATGAAGAAGTGAATACATATATAAATACAACAACACTGCTAGGTATTTTGAGCTGCTTACACGGATTATGTACGCAACACTCTCAGGGCATCTGAAGACGTAAGTTTTAGAGTGATTTTACAGGCATTTAAGATTAAAATTAGCAAAACAGAAAAAACCAGTGAAACAAAATTATTGCATCGTTATCCACCTGATATTAACACTAAAATGACTGCCGTGTGACAACCAATTGCTGTAGACTGTTTTTGAGTAGTGGGGCCATTCAACAAAAAAAGTTTACCATATCTACGGGAAAAAAGCGAAAAAAAAATAACGGCAGTTGTGCTTTTGAAAACAGCAATCACATCTCATCGCGTCCGAATATTTTATCAAGTGAGCTTTTCTTCACCCATATACGGCGCCGTTACGAAATACATTTGTGGTTTGGAGCAGCGTTGGCAGTAATGCGTCACAAGTAACGGCCTTACCAGTGACGCATTGTTTTTTACGGTAACGTTGTAAAGTACTCGTTACTTCTTAAAAGCAGTAACGGGTAGCGTATTTACGTTACTTATTTTTAGTAACGTGTAACGTAGTTACATTACTCGTTACATATTCTTACCAAGACTTACAAAAATTACAATTTCATTTTTTTCGTGTTTATAGGCGCCAAGTTATAACTTTTCCAGTTTTTGCGTTTTTCTTTTGCGTTTTTCTTCCGGCTATTTAGGTGGAAGAAAAAATAAGGTAAGTATGTTTAGTTTTTCAATGAACACAATGTTTTTTTTTTTAATATGGCATTTATGCATATTTGTAACATCAAAAGAGTAAAAAGTATTAATTCATAAAATAAAAAAATGTGACGCTATAGTAATGGGCGTTATTTTTTAACGGTAACGGTAACGCGTTCCTTTTATTTTTAGGTTACATGGGTTGGTATCGCGTCCCTTTTATTTGCAAGTAACGAGTAACGTATTTCTTTACTTTTTTTCGGTAACGCCTACAACACAGGTTAGGAGTCCTCTTTTTTAGTTATGGCAATCAGAGGAAGAGGGGAGTTATAAATGCCACGTGAATTTCGGAAGAGATGTCCGAGACTTTGTTGTCACAGCATCACTGCACAACACGTTTAGCCATGTTCTTACGCATACCAGACTGGGTCAGCAATGACCTTAATGTTTTGAGCTCTGATTTGTCGCCGGCAAACGCTCAAGTTTAATTTCGATTCCTCAAGCAGCGACCCCTTCAGGGACACATCGGAAGTTCCCTACAGGGCAAAACGCACATTTTCACCTAGATTCTCACTGCGCGCTTACAAATTCACAAATACCTACTTCGATGAAAGAACAAAGCGAAATTGTAATCTGGTTTTTATTTTAAAGTGTGCAGAAGGTATAATTAAACATAAGAATCCGGATCATGACCAGACAACACAGGCTGGAAACTTGTCAGTTTGCGAACTTTGTTTTTAGGTTAACACTCGTCGAAATGTGAAAACAATACGCGCAATCAAACGGGATCTTTTTTTTTTGTAAGTTATCGTAGTTTTTATTCAATAAAACAAAAATGAGTGGTATACTTCGACGCAGCCGACACTACGAGCTGATGGGACCAATCGGAGAGCATCAAAAGAGCACCATCATGGTGTTCGTCATGCTTACATACGCGTTCTATCACCATTGAACTAATCATAAACGGAAAAGGCCCGGCGACTTGCGCTTTTGACGCCACTTGGTTGGTCCAATTACATCGTAGTGTCGGCTGCGTCTGAGCTTAAGCTGAATCTAACTATAGTATTTAGCTATCACTTCTTGCTCGCGAACGCGTCGGCCATCAGTTTTCTTTTTTCATCCTGCAGTTTGGTGATAACGCAAAACCATGCATTGGTCGGGGCGCATATCGCCAGTGAATGCAAGAAAACGGTTACCTGATTGTGAACGTATTAAATACTAAGATAAAGGTAAATAAAATACAAGATATATGGGATTCATTGTCTAAAAGTGTAGTGAGGAAGGCGTCCGTTTCATTTATGAAATATTATGTCGCGTCGTGCCGGTCTGTTTTTCTTCAGTCCGGCTGAGAAAAATTTATGACATGAACGTACTCTTTTTTATGCTTTTCCTGCGCAAAACGTTCTGGCAATAATTTCTATTTTTTCTAGTTTTTGTAGATTTTATTTTTCCAGTGGCTGCCTTAAGAAAAAAAGGGAAAGACGTTTACGACTCCCTGTGATGCCGAATCAGAGCGCAGCTCTTGAGGAGGAGGAAGAGAAAGCACGGAGGGGAGGGTAAAGGTGGAACGCGCGGGTCCTAAGACCCGCGCGTTGCATAATGGAACGTTTCCCTTAGTGAACGCGCGGGACCCTCATGACGTCATTCGTAACCCTCGTGACGTTGCTCGTGACGTCACGTGAGACGTCATTACGGGAAACGTCCCATAATGCAACGCGCGGGTCACGAGTGAGACCCGCGCGTTGCATCATGGAACGTTTCCCATAATGCAACGCGCAGGATCTTTGTGACGTCACTCGGGGCGTTTGTGACGTCACTCGTGACGTCACGTGTGACGTCATTATGGGAAACGTCCCAAAATGAAGCGAGCGGGCCACGAGTGAGACCAGCGCGTTGCATTATGGGATGTTTCCCGTAATGCACCGCGCGGTTACGCCGAAACGTCACATAATACAACGCGCGGTTACGCCGAAACTTCCCATAATGCACCGCGCGGTTACGCCGAAACAACCCATAATGCAACGCGCAGATCATGAGTGAGACGCGCGCGTTGGATTATGGGACGTTCCGGCGAAACCGCGAGGTGTATTATGGGACGTTCCGGCGTAACCGTGCAGTATGGGTTCTTTCGCTCGGTCACCTTGCGCCGTCCAGGTTGCCAGGTCCGGATGGGGTGACGGACTTCGTTGTGGGAAGCTAGGCGGGTCTTCCCGGAGACAAAGTTGCTTCCCTTGGCTGTCGGCGACTAATTCAGTTGAACTTCTAGTCACTTTCCAATAAACAATTTAATACCTTTGTAGCGAATGAACATACATGGACGAAACAATACTGCAAAAGGGTAACTTACCCTGTACGGGGCTGGGAAGGAGGTAGTCGGGTGTTTGCTTATCCAAGCTCGGGAGTTGGCTGGCGCGTGGGATTACGTCCCGATTACGGGGACAACTGTCCCTCGGAATTTTAGGATCTGACTCGATTCCGGAGCGTCAGCTCTCGAGTACCAGCAAAAACTAAAACTGACTTGCTGCGTTTCCTCTGAAAGTCACTCGCCGGTCCATCCCCTTTTAGTGGACCGGCGAATCCTCGACGCGTCTTCAGACAGGCGTTGCCACTGCCAACAAATCAGCTCACTTTCTCGCCATGTGGCAATTGCTTATATTCCCGCGTGGGAACCCACGGTCTGCGTACATCTCACGGCCAAAGGTCGGGCTGGCTCGCATGCAAGCAAAACAATTCCTCGCAAGGCGACGGAGACAACCGACCCCGGTGTGGATAGCGCCGACCAAGTGATCCATCCCGTCATCCCATCATTCATTCTTGCCAGACGCGGTCTGACGTTGCCGTTCTGCCGCGTTCTCCCGGCCCGAATCGCCCGCTCCGTTTCTCTCGGCAGAAACGCGCGTTCCGAACCTCGCGTCGTAAAGTACGCCTGTCTCTCGAGGTCGCCCACCACGGGAAGTGTTTACACCAACGCTTTTCTACCAGCCAAGTCTCCCTGGTGCTAACGGCCCACCCGCGGAGCCCTCGTCGATCCTTACACGTGCAATGCATTATGGGACGTTTCCCATAATGCACCGCGCGGTTACGCCGATGGTGACGGCGACGCCGCTCAAGCCGGAAACGGGCGCCTAAGAGCTGCGCTCTAAAACATAAAAATCAATAAGAACAAAAACGAGGCGGTGCATACGTGCGAAGCTCACGCGAAATCGCATGAGCTAATTCAGCAGATCTGGCCGCTTTCAGGCCGCTGTGCGTGGGCGCCTTGCTCGATCTTCAGTATTTGTCTGTATTCCGTTCGCTCCATTTCGTCATTACCATGGCAGGACGGGTTATTGCCATTCTACGTGTTGCTGCGTGCTTCTCCCCAGCATAGAGCCTTGTGGAGACTGGTCACCGCCAGCTTCAGTGGCTCGGCATCTCGGCAAGATAAGATACGGGAGCGTATGGCGCTTAATCTGGCGCTCGCTGAAAGTGTCAATAACTGAAGATATTGCACAGCAGCGCTGATTACTTGATGGCTCTAATTTTTCTTAGTTCCGAGCTAAGAGTCACAACATTCTATAAAAGATTGATGGCTTGCCTGCGCCCCAAGGTGTTCAAAGAATACACGTTCTAAAGCTAAATTTTGAACTCGTCCTTATTGTACTTTCAGGAACGAATATCGCAGTACATTATAGTAGTAGTGGTATACGTTTTGGGTTGATTTGGGAAACCGACTTGTAGTGGGGCGTACTTGAGCGCCAATACCATAAGTCGGAAGACGGGTTCTTGAAAATATGAAGGGAAAGGAAAAAAGAGAGAGAAGGGGGGGGGTTCTCGTCTTTCTCTAACCGTTGAAGTCTGATTGCAGACTGTGATGGTCATATGATCGCAAGGCTAGTTTGAATATGTTTAAGTCACCTAGATAAACAATTGGGGGGTCCGATGTGATGAGGGTGGTAGTTTCCTGATTTAGTTCGACCACTGCAGGGTAAAATTGATGAGTCGAATCTGTGAAAAGGCTGTTGTCCCCATTTCTCTCTCTCTTTTTGCCTTTTCTTCAGAGGAGGAAATTAATCTGTCTCGTCCAATTGCCTTCGCGCCTTCTTTTTGAACAGTTCGTGCCTCGTGGTATGATGATCTCACTCAGAGAGCCTGTAAGGAGTCCGGTTCGAGTTTTCTATGCCTCTTCTTGGAGTGCCGCTTCTTTCTGTGTCGTAGAGGGTACATTGTAGGAGAAATGGACGTCATGCGCTAGTCCCTTTGGGTGTTTGCAGTCTGGACTCCTGGTGGCTCTCGTCCTGTTTATCCATGCAGACGTGAGGGCTGCCGTCAAAGTCGGTGGAAGATAGCCTTGCCTGTTCTTGCGTAGAGGCCGGGCCGGTGGTGCGCTATTTTGCTGTCTTGCGTCTGGGACGACTTGCGATCTCCCTCATACAAGGAGCTTGGCGTCCGCGGACGGGCCACCTTGGATAATGGGCGTAGAGAGAACCACCGTGAGCAGAAGTTGCCATCTGATTGACGATCTCGTTCTCTTGATGGCACCGTGCAGCAGCAGCCACTAAACATGAACCAATCGAGTTGCTCCAATGCCATCGCTACCACGATTCTTGGTATACCTCTCCAAGTTATCTAGCATGGATAGCGTGGCCTTGGGTGCTGGTACCCACTTGCCACCCCTAGTGCTGCCTTTCTGAATGGCCTCGAGGGCCGAGCAGGATCGCTGCTGATTCTGTGGTGGTGCTGGTTGTATGATGTGTAAGGCGCACTTGGTCGCCTTGGCCGCCTCGGCCCTTGCGGTCGTTGATGATGGGCTGCGTCTGCATGGGACGTACTACAGGCCGTCGTGAACACTTGAGCCCAGCCGTGGTACTGATCCTCGATGGGACAGCGCAAGTGTTCGGAGGGTCACTATTGTTGCTGTCCTCCTTGATCTTAACCGGGGATATCGCGGTCGGCGTTCCAGGGTATATTAGTTATTCTTTGCCGTGGTGGGAGGTCGGCCAGGGCCTATCAGCCGTTTCCCGCGATGTCGCCAACTTGACAGAGCGCACGTCCAAGTCTTGACTCCGTTCTCTGCACCCAATCTTTCGCATGGGGCTGCCCGTCGACCGCCCATTCTCTGTTCAAGGACCAAGGTGCCCAAGAGCCCACT
>JAZHYW010017248.1:0-33091 GCA_037355805.1 Ixodes ricinus
TGACTTTTTTGTTGAAGGTGACATGGCGCAAAACTACTATAGTCCGTTGCAACTCAAGAAGGTAGGGCGAGGGAAAGGAAGGCCGGGGAGGAGGAGGTTTCCTCCTTCTCCTACAGCGTTCCGTCTGCTTCCTCCTCCCCGGCCTTCCTTTCCCTCACCCTACCTTTTTGAGCTGTAACTTACTATAGTTATCGATCTCTCTCTCTCTCTCTCTCTCTCTCTATATATATATATATATATATATATGTATATATAGAGATGAGAGAGAGAGAGAAAACGTAGCGCAGTATGACGAAAAGCATATACGGCAGAAAACGCACTTGAGACGGTTGTTGGTGTTTTAAAACATATTATTCGTAAAGTTCGTGGACGTTTCGGCCTGAGACAGACCAGCCTCGAAAAAGGTCTGTCTCAGGCCGAAACGTCGACGAACTTTACGAATAATATGTTTTAAAAACTCCAACAACCGTCTCAAGTGCGTTTTCCTGCCGTATATATATATATATATATATATATATATATATATATATATATATATATATATATATATATATGACATGGTGTCACGTGCGTTACTGTGCACGTATTCAATGTGGGCGTGAATATTTGTGTTTTATTCGTCAACACATATACATATACAGATGTGGGCAGGAGTTACACTTGTGCGGAACACTTTTTTAGGTTGTGCCACCTATGCGCGTGCGCGTTTGCGTAATTTGTTTGTATGTCTGTGTTCGTGTTTGTTATTTTTTTCTCTCGCTCTTTTTTTTTTCAAGTATTGAAATAATTGTTATGGAGTAACCGACACTCTTTGTACAATGACAACATCTCCAAAAATATGCCATTTAATAAAGAAGAAAATTATCGCGAACATTTGGTCCTGCGAATAATTCACCCCATGGTAATGAATATATAGCACACCAACCCGAATCGCGGAAGTTCGTGCTTGTGAAAATTCTTTGAAACCGGCACTTTGAGAAATTCGCGAAATAAAGTCGTTTAAAGTATACGAGTATACAGGCCTATTTTCAATACTTGGCGTAAGTCGCTGAAGCAAGCACTTCGCCGAGTCGTGCAATAATTGCACGACTGGTAGGAAAACAGTGGGAACGAGATGAAAAGAATCGGGAATGTTAACGAGGGTAGAAAGTTGGGCAAGTTGGTGATTCATAATGATTAAAAAGCGCAAAAAGACGACGGACACAGAAGAAGACACAGACACAGCGCGCCGATCCCAACAAGTTTGTTGGGGATCGGAAATGTTTTCTTTACTTGGGGATCCCCCAAAGAGATGAAGGACCTGATGGGCTGTCATGACTTCAGCTCGGAGGTTCTCGAAAAAATTAAAATACGTTTAATATTTACCGTTGTATTTTTTTTTTCAACTGGATGAAATTATATTTGTAAAATGTGTGACCTTTGTCGTAGTAAGCACAGCAGAAAAAGACAACAGCAGAAACTATATACACAAAGATATAATAAAAACTGAATTTGTATGCTTAAAAAATCAAAGCCGCTTTTTCATGCCGGACAGTGTTGAGTAAATAGAGCTAGGTATAATAAATATAAAAGCAAACCGAAAAAAAAAAGAGAAAAAAAGCTTATAAAAGGCGTGTCTTTCTCGGCCACATGGCCAAGGTGCAAAATGAGTCAAAGGGAAACAAACCAAAAGATAAAGCATCCCCTCCCCAGGGCCGCAGCGCCTTGGTGTCTGGTGACCGAGGGGCGGAGCGGCGGAGGACGGCGCTGGCTCTTTTTCAAGCGCACATGCACGCCGACGGTGGCGACTCGCGCCTCCGCGCACAACACCAGCGTCAACGCACCAACTGCGGTGACAGCACAAACTACTTTTTGAGTTTGAGTTAGGACCTAGCATTAGTAATGCGAAAATATCGATAGATTGACTATCGATACTAGCGATAGTTTTATGATAGTCGACTATCAACAGTTTTACTATGGTAGACCGTTGATAGTCGCTATGAATAGTACTATCGATAGTTTTCCGATAGTCAACTATCGATAGTTCTCCGATAGTCAACTATCGATAGTACTATTTATAGTTTTACGATAGTCGACTACTGATAGCACTTTCAAAAGTTTTTTTGATAATGTAACTTAGATACTATTTCAGAAGTATACTCTTTATATAGTTTTTCGAAAGTACTATCGATAGTTCTTCTGAAGTATACTGTTGATAGTTTTTCGGAAGTGCTCTCGATAGCTTTCCAGAAGTGCACTGTTGATAGTCTCTCGATGATTTACTGTCATTGTTTTTACAACAGTATTTGTATCGCTTTCCTATCGTTTTTTTTTATTGTTCCTTGATGAGCTTGCTGAAGGCTCCCGTCGTGAATTCTTATGAGCTTTGGAATATTTCCTGGGTTGCCAAAGGCAACCACGGAAATATTTGACATTTTCAATTACTATTACCAACGTTACTCAAATCTATTTTCAATGGTACAGTATCAATAGTTCTCAATAATCCAGTACCGATAGCACGCAATCGATATTTTTGCGGTAGTCGACCATCGATAGTGTCATCGATAGTTATTACGGTACTCGGCTCCGGATGTATTGATAGTTTATACATATGTACCGACAGTCAACCAACGATCGCATACTATTGATAGTTTTATAATAGTATACTCTTGACAGTACAGGGTTTCAGCAGGTTGTGTTCGCACTCCGATAACGATAGGATGCGGGCGCAAACACAGTTGTCGGTTGTCGATGTAGCGCGTATCGCTATCAGAGCTGCAGAAATATCTGCTGAAAAATGTACAAATCCCCCTGTTCACAGACTGCACTGAGGTGAAGTCCCTATATACATGATATTCACTGGTAACAAAAAGCATATCGAGGGGCTTTTCACCGATACCCTTAAGCGCCTTATCGGTCCGCCAACGAAACAGCGCCGCGCACGCCATCAAGAATACTTGCACGGCCCTACAAAGAGACGACGGGACCGCCGTAACGATACGATGGATCCTGGGACACGATGGGCACCCCGGCAACGAGCGGACCCACGAGATGGCGAGCGAGGCTTCACGACACCGCTCCCGGCACGGGGACCCGACGTGGCTGACACCCTTCCAAAGACCCCGAGGAGCGCGAGCAGCCGCCAACGAAGACGGCAGGGCCTGCTTCCTACAATCATACCTTGGCAAACCTCACTCATGAGGGCACTCACTCACCCTCACTCACCCTCATCCTCACAGGTGAGGTGAAGGTGAGTGAGTTTCTGAACCAGGAAAATTCATGAGTGTGAGGGTGAGTGAGGGCCGTGAGGGCCGTGAGGGCTGTGAAGGCCGTGAGTGCGTGAGGGCCGTGAGGGCGGTGAGTGCGTGAGGGGCGTGAGGGCCGTGAGTGCGTGAGGGGCGTGAGGGCCATGAGTGCGTGAGGGGCGTGAGGGCTGTGAGGGCGTGAGGGGTGTGAGGGCCGTGAGGGCGGTGAGTGCGTGAGGGGCGTGAGGGCGGTGAGTGCGTGAGGGGCGTGAGGGCTGTGAGGGCGTGAGTGCGTGAGGGGCGTGAGGGCCGTGAGTGCGTGAGGGGCGTGAGGGCTGTGAGGGCGTGAGGGGTGTGAGGGCGCGTGAGGGCGGTGAGTGCGTGAGGGGCGTGAGGGCGGTGAGTGCGTGAGGGGCGTGAGGGCTGTGAGGGCGTGAGGGTGTGAGGGCCGTGAGGGCGGTGAGTGCGTGAGGGGCGTGAGGGCCGTGAGTGCGTGAGGGGCGTGAGGGCCATGAGTGCGTGAGGGGCGTGAGGGCTGTGAGGGCGTGAGGGGTGTGAGGGCCGTGAGGGCGGTGAGTGCGTGAGGGGCGTGAGGGCGGTGAGTGCGTGAGGGGCGTGAGGGCTGTGAGGGCGTGAGGGGCGTGAGGGCGATGAGTGCGTGAGGGGCGTGAGGGCTGTGAGGGCGTGAGGGCGTGAGGGCCGTGAGGGCGTGAGGGCGTGAGGGCGGTGAGGGCGTGAGGGGCGTGAGGGCTGTGAGGGCGTGTGAGGGCCGTGAGGGCGTGAGGGTGTGAGGGGCGTGAGGGCGGTGAGTGCGTGAGGGGCGTGAGGGCGGTGAGTGCGTGAGGGGCGTGAGGGCTGTGAGGGCGTGAGGGGTGTGAGGGGCCGTGAGGGCGGTGAGTGCGTGAGGGGCGTGAGGGCTGTGAGTGCGTGAGGGGCGTGAGGGCTGTGAGGGGCGTGAGGGCTGTGAGGGCGTGAGGGGTGTGAGGGCGTGAGGGCGTGTGAGGGCCGTGAGGGCGTGAGGGCGTGAGGGCGTGAGGGCGGTGAGTGCGTGAGGGGCGTGAGGGCGGTGAGTGCGTGAGGGGCGTGAGGGCTGTGAGGGCGTGAGGGGTGTGAGGGCCGTGAGGGGTGTGAGGGGCGTGAGGGCTGTGAGTGCGTGAGGGGCGTGAGGGCCGTGAGTGCGTGAGGGGCGTGAGGGCTGTGAGGGCGTGAGGGGTGTGAGGGCCGTGAGGGCGGTGAGTGCGTGAGGGGCGTGAGGGCCGTGAGTGCGTGAGGGGCGTGAGGGCGTGAGGGCTGTGAGGGGCGTGAGGGCGTGTGAGGGGCCGTGAGGGCTGTGAGGGCGTGAGGGGCGTGAGGGCCATGAGTGCGTGAGGGCGTGAGGGCGTGAGGGCGTGAGGGGCGTGAGGGCGGTGAGTGCGTGAGGGCGTGAGGGCGTGTGAGGGCCGTGAGGTGGCGTGAGGGGCGTGAGGGCGGTGAGTGCGTGAGGGGCGTGAGGGCTGTGAGTGCGTGAGGGGCGTGAGGGCTGTGAGGGCGTGAGGGGCGTGAGGGCGAGTGAGGGCGTGAGGGGCGTGAGGGCCGTGAGGGCGGTGAGTGCGTGAGGGGCGTGAGGGCCGTGAGGGCGTGAGGGGCGTGAGGGCTGTGAGGGGCGTGAGTGCGTGAGGGGTGTGAGGGCTGTGAGGGCGTGAGGGCTGTGAGTGCGTGAGGGCGCGTGAGGGCGGTGAGTGCGTGAGGGGCGTGAGGGCCGTGAGTGCGTGAGGGGCGTGAGGGCTGTGAGGGGCGTGAGGGGTGTGAGGGCCGTGAGGGCGGTGAGGGCGTGAGGGCGTGAGGGCGTGAGGGCTGTGAGGGCGTGAGGGGCGTGAGGGGCGTGAGGGCTGTGAGGGCGTGAGGGTGTGAGGGCCGTGAGGGCGCGGTGAGTGCGTGAGGGGCGTGAGGGCCGTGAGGCGTGAGGGCGTGAGGGCGTGAGGGCGTGAGGGGCTGTGGGGGCGGCGTGAGGTGCGTGAGGGGTGTGAGGGGCGTGAGGGCCGTGAGTGCGTGAGGGGCGTGAGGGCTGTGAGTGGCGTGAGGGCGTGAGGGGCGTGAGGGCTGTGAGGGCGTGAGGGGCTGTGAGGGCGTGAGGGCTGTGAGGGCGTGAGGGCTGTGAGTGCGTGAGGGGCGTGAGGGCTGTGAGGGCGTGTGAGGGCGGTGAGTGCGTGAGGGGCGTGAGGGCCGTGAGGCGCGTGAGGGGTGTGAGGGCCGTGAGTGCGTGAGGGGCGTGAGGGCTGTGAGGGGACCGTGAGGGCGTGTGAGGGCTGTGAGGGCTGCGTGAGGGCGGTGAGTGCGTGAGGGCGTGAGGGCCGTGAGGGCGTGAGTGGAGGCCGTGAGGGCCGTGAGGGGCGTGAGGGCTGTGAGGGCGCGTGAGGGCTGTGAGGGCGTGAGGGTCGGTGAGTGCGTGAGGGGCGTGAGGGCTAGAGGACTGAGGGTGATGTGAAGGGCGTGAGGGCTGAGTGTGAGCGTGAGGGTGGGTGAGGGGTTGAGGCGTGGAGGTGAGCTGTGAGGGTGAGGGTGAGTGAGGGGCTGATGGTGAGTGTGGCTGTGAGGGTGAGGGTAAGTGAGGGGGTTGGACGTGAGGTGTGGCTGTGAGGGTGAGGGTGAGTGAGGGTGACCCACGCCGACCTCTGCGCGACACAATAGACCCTTTGCAAAACCCCATCAAGCAACACAACTGTCTCATTTTGTTTCGGTGCAAAAGCACACGAACATACCCCAGTTCACGTCGAACGTTAATCCAGCATTCGAGTCCAATAGGCGCTCAGCCGAGTTCACAGTGATGGCGGACATAACATTCTTGTCGAACAAATGACCAAAGTATGAAGGCCTTGGGCAATTAGAGTAATAGCTACCGTAATTCGTTCCATCACAACTTGGCAAGCAACAGAAGGCTACAGTCCTTGGCGAGTCAATAGGGCATGTTGGAGAGGAGGCACATGACAACATATCATCAGAGTGCTCGTCAGCACAGATTTCTCACATGCCTTCTACCCTGTCAATCTGATTGGCACGAGGGGGCTGTGGCGGTTTGCCCTTTGCCAGGTTATGGTAATACGAAGAATAGGCAGACCACACTTTAGAAAGAAGTCTATTGAAGAATCGAAAGGAATGGTAGTCAACATTTTTCAACAAGACTGCTTTTCGGGCAAGGGGTGAACACGAATATGAATCATCTTGTACAAGTAACTAGAACAAGTAAATAATTGACCGACTAATACAATGCACTCTTGGTGAAAAAAAGTATTGCTGCAAAAAAACCTACGAAAGAGAAAATTGTGCAATTAATCTATGCGTACACCAAAAATAGCAAGTCGAATAGCATTGAAGCAGGTGCCTGCAACGATTTATTCATCCCCCACTCAATAAAAACGATCATCCTCGCAGCTGAAAATAAGTGTGCAATTCGCACTCACAAAAAAAGGAAGAAAAGCGATCGAATGTAGAATCGTCGATTAGCACAAAAGGTAAAAGATCGCAGGAGCTCCTCGCTAAAGGTTTCTATGGTTATTCGGTGACGCAGGGCTGAAACAATTTCCCTAAGTCCTCACGCGACGTATGTACCTTTCTGCTTGATTCTCAGACGTTCAAACGAAGCAAGAAAAATGCGAATATATTATGCTAGGAGTTATATCGTAAAATTGTTTATAAGTACAATACGTAAAGATCGCAGGAGCTTCCTCGCTAAAAGTTGGCTGCGATTGTGCAGTTACCTAGGGCTGAAACGAATTCTCCTAGGCCCTACCTCCGATGTATACATATCGCGTCGAATTCTCAGACATTCCAACGTTCAAACAAAGCTAAGAGAAAGCGAAAATTGCATGCTAAAAGGCACTCAAAGTTCTATCGACCCTCGAACACATCCGGAATCCTGAGCACCGGTACGGCGATACGGCTGATGCTGTCTCGCAGGTGTTAATATCCAGATGATACAGGGCGATCTTGCGGAAAAGGTAATAAAGTCTCATTTATTCGTATTTTCACATTATACCTGCGTCAGCGAGCACGAAGAAGACCGAAGTCGTCGGAAAGCAGCTACACATCGCGGCTACCGCGCACCGAACAAACTCGCATTCCCCAGTTCTGGGCGCTGCCATCTTACCGGTGACGTCACGGCTCTTGTGAGGTCACGTGACGTGTGGTCACTTTTGCGTACAAAATGGCGGCAACCGGGGGGTGCCACTTCCAGACTTCCGGTTTATCACTCTAAGCCCCTCTACCTCGTTGTTTTTACGATATATATATATATATATATATATATATATATATATATATATATATATATATATATATATATAATATATATATACAAAGTAATGAAGTCGCACCTCGAAACGTTGTTGGAGTTTTAAAGCATCAAGTGAGTCGACGTTTCGGCCTGAGACAGGCCTGCTTCAAGACTGGTTGCCAAAATCGGTTACAGAGTTGTTTTCGGTATCCACACCCGGGTCGCGTCACGTGTCAAATCACGTGTAAAAATTCCCAAGTAAAAAAAAAAAACAAGGCTGCTATATTCCGTCCCGTATTCCACGCCCGGCCCCAGCAGACGCCGCCAGCCATCGGAGCCAACCAGAGGCCGCGTCAGATTTCGAGACCCAAGGAACGGAGCGCCCTCACGTGCGGAAGGCGCATCACGTTCGCAGAGTTGGATCGGCCCAGATGGCCAGCAACGCACGCCGCGGAAAAACGTATAAGAAGGAATGCATTAAACGCGCACAGTAAATCAACGCCAAAAAACATAGACAAACCCCCTGCATATATATATATATATATATATATATATATATATATATATATATATATATATATATATAATGATGAAATAAGCGCACACAATAAATCAACGCCAACGTGCATAGACAAACCCCAGCATCAAAAAAAAAAGAAAAAAAAGCGCACACAGTCAATCAAGCAAACGCTCCACCCAAGCGCAGAAATAAAACCCTTGCATTAAAAAAAAACGCAAATGCAACAGTGTTAACCACAGTCCCAGAACATTCAAAGAGGAGCAACATGTGGAAAGTGCCTGTTGAAGGTCATGACCACTTGACTCATCGACAGGTAATACAGAAAGGTACATGGAAAAATTCAAGGGTTGTACTATTGGGATTGAATTAGCTACAGTCACTCCGCTACAGGGCGATCAAGGTAGATTGCATGCATAGATGACATTATACCGGGATCTTCATTAATACCGGCCCGGATTGAATTAAATTTGTAAATAAGATACGGTTCTCTCTACTCGCGCTCACGGTTGCTTTTAAAATTGGATTGTAAAAATGTAACGTTCAGTTTGTCAAACATGTGTTTGGGTAAAGCCATATGTTTTGAAAGGGGGAATTTGGGAAATGAATTTACATGCGCCCTGTGATTGTTAAACTTCAATCGGAAAGGTGTGCTGGTTTGGCCCACGTACTGCTTACCGCTGGTGCCACACGTCAGAGGGTATATCACATTACTTGTGCTGCAGTTTAAGTTTCCGTGGATTATGTAGGTGAAATTGAAATTCGTACTCCCTACCGTGGTTTCAGGTGTCACGTGTTGACACACCTCGCAATTTGTTCTTCCACAAGGGCGACTGCCAGTGCTTTCAGTGTAAGTTGTCTTAGACCTAACTATGGCGTCCCTAAGATTGCATGAGCGTCTGTAGACTACTCTCTCTCTCTCTCCGGGGGCTCGCCACCAGGGGGCCACCGAACCGGATCAGCCACCGAGTAAGCTCCCGACCTTTTTCTAACTTTGATAGGATTTAGACCAGCTGGAGGTGCCAAATTTAACACACTTAACCATAAACTATTCCGCCAGAACGTATTAAAATTTTATAGTAAAATTCGGACTAGAAAGTAACTTTTCAAGTGTTTTTCTCCCGACCGCTTCCCCGGGACATTTCCCATAGCAATACATAGGGAACCTAGTAAATCAAAAAGAAAAAAAAAACTATTCGCCCCTCGATAACCAAAATGTAATAGATTCTAGATAATATTAATCTCTACCTCTCATATTAATTTCACGTAATTATCTCGATTAGTTTCTCTAAAATAACCCAAAAGAGTTTCGGCGGGAAAAACTCCCGCCAAAAAGTGTAACGCAGAATAAGTTAAGCAATACCCTCCCAAACTTAAAAAACAACCTCAATTCGGAACCTAACATCCCCAAATAATACCCACGGAAAAAATCTGCGTCATAACTTTATTAGTTTGTTAGTTATAAGCACTCAAAGTCGCGAAGTGGAGAGTTACGGGGGCTGCCATCTTTGTTTGTAGAAAACTACGCGTAGGGGGCGTAGGGCAATAGGCACATACTTAGGATAGGAAGGGCGACCCCTAAAAGGGCGCCATCTTGCGACATCGGGCGCCATATTGCTGCGCCCACTTCCCTCGATCCAGTCAGATAGAGGGGGAACCGAAACCAAAACCAGCAATCAGCGCTCACTCTTCACAAAAATCAAATTCCAAACTTTGGCAAACTTCAAAAATTCGTAATAAATCAACCGTTGATAATACAGGAAAACCATTTTTCGTAAGGAGACTCTAAATTAAATCAGCTATCCACCAAAAATAATTTTAAAGAAAAAAAACTTTTTTTTTTAGGGTTTAGTCGGAACTTTGATAAATCATAGAAAATCGAGTATTACAGCTAGAGCAAAGCGGAAACAAAATTCCGGGCTATGAAATTCCCCTCTATCTGACTGGCGCATTAAATACAGTTCAAAGGAATTAGTTTAAAAAAAAACCAGTTTTAAGCTAGAAGATTCTTGTCCGCACACTAGACCCACTTACAGGGGCCTCGACACACCTTTAACGGTCTGACCAGCAACAAAGGATAGAAAGAAGAGAAGAAAAAAAAAGCGGGGGGGGGGGCAACTATTGGGGAAACCATGTAACATGTTTGATGTCCCAGACTGGGATGGGGGGGAAACAGCACGAGAGTCAAGTCATGACGGATGAAAGGGAGAAAGGACTTGAGGAGGAAGGGACCCTAGAGGAAGGGACAAAGATGAAAACAAACAAACAGAAAAACAAAAACTCCAAAAGGGAGAAAAAGGCACCCAAGAGGGCAAGCAGCCTAGCAAACCCGAGGGAAACCAAAAACCAGACGAAAATGAAAAAGGAAAAGAAAACATTCCAGGTAAACACACCGAAAAGGAATGCACAAAAACAAACACAACCGACCAAAGAAACGAGGAACAGGAAGCTGAACATCCCACAGAGAGAGAGCAACTCTCCCAGCTCCAGAGAAAACTAACAGAAGCTCTCCTCGAGATAATGTCAGATCCAAAAAACATAAAGAAGACAGGCAAAACACTCAGTGCCATCGAAAAGATGACCAATCTAACGATTAAACTCATCGAGGACAACGCCTTCAAACGAGGAATGATCGAGGGTCTCAAAGAGACAGTCAGGAGACTGACATCCGAGAACACCTCCCTTAGGGAAGAACTAGAAAAGAAAGAAAAAAAACTAAAGGAGCCAAGCTACGCGGCCACCCTCGGAGCAATGACAGCGACAAACCAACAAAAAGAGCCACACCTCGCGAGTCAAATTGAGCAACCCAGAAACCCCAAAAGCCAACCAAAAGACGGCCTCCTAATATACAGCACAGCAAGCTCAGACACACAGCCCTACTTGACAGTCAAGACGATGTTGAAAAAATTTACTCCACACGAGCTCGGGCTGAGCGACCCAGAGGTCAAACCCATTCGGGGAGGAGCAATCATCCTAAGCTCCAGAAAAGAGGGCCTTCTAACACTTCAGGCTAGAATCGAAAGAGACCCAGAAACAAGAGACAAATTCGAAGCTAAGATCTCGGTCAAAAAAACCCGCAAATCTCCATCCTCGGAGTTGACCGAGAGATCTCAAATGAGGAACTCAAATCTGAAATCATCACCCAAAACCACCTAGAAGGAGAACCCGACGACATCAGGGTCGTCATCTCATTCGACAAACAAGAAACCAAAACTCACATCGTGGAGGTTACGCCAGACATTTTTAAACAACTTAAAGAAAGAAAACGACTTCTCATAGGATGGACCACATGCCCAGCTAGGGAAAACATCTACACACCTAGATGCGCAAAGTGCTGTAGGTATGGACACAATGAAAGAGGCTGCCAGGGGCGAACTAGATGTTCAGAATGCACCGGACCACACAACTACAAACAGTGCCCAGGAGAAACTGACAAATCCGGACAGCTTCTTCCAAACAGATGCCCCGCCTGCACGGACAGAAACCAATCGGAAAACACAAACCTCCACACCAACCATTCTTTCTACGACCGGACATGTCCTACGCTAAACGCAGAAATCGAAAAGGCACGCCGAAAAATAAACTATGATTAGAGAAATACAAAAAAAAAGGAGAAAAAAATCCTAAGAAACACCTTTATTCACATTCGATCGAACAGCTAAATTTAAAGGAAATCAGCAATCAGACGTTCATTCGAATGGGAACATACGGCAGGGAGAAAGTCGAAAAACCCAGGAAATAGAAGAGATGGAAGAGAGTTCCAACGCGGAAGGCAGTGAAAATAGACAGGGAAAAAAACACAACAACAGAGAACGACCAAAAATTCCTATCAACATAATCCAAATAAATCTAAACCATTCATATACAGCTACCGAACACCTCAAAATAAATCTACCAAATTTACAAAATCACATCACCTGTATTCAAGAACCTTACTATTCCAAAAACAAAATTATAGGATTCTCAATGAAGGACATAATTATTCAATCGACCGAAAAACCACGAACTGCAATAGTTATCCACAACAACATATTCGACATTCACATCGAAAAAGCAGAACGCGACATCATCGCAATTAGATTAACCACAAAAGAAGAAGACTTCATGATAATTAACGTTTATGCACCACCCAATGACGATATTGAGGTAACATTAGAAAATATAACACAAATCACGGAAAAATTCGATTCGCTTCCAATCCTTATTCTTGGGGATTTTAACGCGAAAAACCCAACATGGGGGGAGACAGACTGGACGACCGGGGAGAGCTCCTAGGGGACTTCATCCTCGAAAAAGAACTTTATCCAGTCAATGACACAGATTCTCCACCAACATTCGTATCACCAAACGGTAAAAGCTGGATTGACCTCACATTAACAAACCAAAAACTTTTGCCAACATCGACTCATGGAACATCCTAAACGAAACAGCTAGGGTCGACTAAACTCGTCAGACTCAACTTTCTTTGTGTTATGACATGGCGGGGGGAGGGGAGCTGAAAAGAGATTGCTGCGAAGTTTTCTTTCTCTGACCATGAACTCCGCAGATCCTATCTTCGCACGCTTTTCGTTGTAGAGGGCGAAAAATCCCTACTACTCCCTAGGCGCCGAGCTAGAGGAGCACGAGAAAGCACGCGGAGACGAACGTGGTTCGTACACATATAATGTCACGATGAAGATTATCAGCAGGCGACCTTGATGGTCTCTAAAAGCACTTAGCGGAGGCTTGGGTAATTGCATTCTAAAATCTGACACCTTGTCAAAGTTGATAGTCTGGCATCGTTCTTATATCCGCCGATAAAGCAGAATTTACTAAAAAACGTCCCTGTCGTCCCTTTCATTTATCTCGGCCTTTTGAATTTGATCAGAGTGTAGCCCGACGTGGCAAGATAACAACCAGCCGAGTAGCATTGTCCACACTTTTGGACGGATTTGGCTTCCGGGCAGTTGTCCCCCATCAGCGGGAGATAAAATAATTTTACGTTAGACTTTCAAAGATTAGCCAAACTGGGATTAATTCTGCATTCATCAACTGAAATAAAAGTAATGTCAGTTTGTCAATATTGACGGTGATGTTTCGAGAACGCGAGACACACCAAGCTTTCTTCGTACACAACCAAACTTTTCGCCGTCGACTCGAACACGCACCATCAAATTTGTCGTTCACAACTGATAATCTGACCCTGACGTCAGAGTTATGAACTATAAAAGGACGTCACTGAACGCGCCTGCACACAACGAGCCTGGCACGAGCCTCTCGATTGAAAGTCTGTCATGGCCGCTGAGGAAGTTCATGGAACGCCCCGTTTTAATTCCAGAATTCTCTAGAACCATAATTTCGAAAATTGCACGCTGTGCTGTTCCTCGTCATCGCTCAGTTAGAACGCCTCTTAAGCAGGGTCGTCGAAACAGAAGAACGGGGAGAGGGGCGATTCACTCCCCCCCCCCCCCCAAGTGGCGTCGAAAAAGGGAGCGCAAAAGGCATAAGGGTAAAAGTGTGGGGAGGGGGGGGGGGAGGGGATATTGCCCCAGCCCCGGACTATAACATTTCAGAGAGTTGTAATAAAAAAAAAATGACAGACGTTTGCAGTTCTCTGTAATGTCCGAATTAAAGCGGGCAGCTCTTGAGGAGGAGGAGGGGGAGGGTACGGGCGGGAGGGTGTGCCCCTCCACCCCCCCCCCGCTCTCTTCCTATCCTGCTTGCTCTCCTCATTTAGCGGGGAAACCTCAATTGATGTTAAAATTACGTGACGTCAACTTCCCCGCTAAATTTAGTGAAAAAACGTTCCATAATGCAACGCGCGCGCGGTTACGCCGACGGCGACGCCGATCAAGCTCGAAACGGGCGCATAAGAGTTGCGCTCTAAGAATTCGGGGAAGGGATATCCCCCTTCTTCACTACTATCACCCCACCTCTCTCTCTCTCTCTCTCTCCCGAACAATTTCTATGGCCCTTCCTTACCCCTATTTGAGTGTGTGTTTGTGTTGGTTATACCTTTTTTTCTCCGTTCCACGGCTTTTCCTCGCCATCCCCCCTCGCCTCCTCATCTCTCAGACATTACCGACTTCTCTATACATAACGCTTGTGGGTGACCCCGGTGGCGTTGTTAACAGTGGCGGAAGATGAGCTCTAAGACCGCATACACCGCGCACGGCTCCACAATATCACAAAGTTTAATCTTCGCCTCGATTCCGAAGCGAAGATTTTGGCCTCAAATAACTCCTTCCCAAAGTTGTGAAACGTCACTTTGTCGTCACCAATAACTTCCACAAACGACAATCTTGCGGCGACAAAGTTCAGAGTATTTACAGCCCGCCTAGGTACAATCTACGTTTCATTGATTCTATCGCGGCGTAGGGATGTAGGGACACGAAGGCGCGACGTCATCAGTGCAGCTCGTTCAATCGGCTGGCCCCACGGTGTTGCTCGCGCGCGCTCCGATGAAGCTCGCTACAACTTTGTGCCTAACATTCTCGCTGGAATTCGAGCACCGAGAGAGCTTGGATGATTGACATCTCGTCCCGCGTGACGCCAACGTCGCGAGTGTCCAATCAGCACGCTCTGCGAACTTCGTGCCCAACTTTGTGTTTGACGAGTTTAGCGACCCAGAAAGCGATCATAACTATATTCAAATAAAACTCTTCAACTCAATCAGGAAAAACATACAAAAATTAACCAAAAAAGGCGAACTAAAGCTTATCGAAGACCTCATCCAAGACAGATGGATTGAAGAATCTAAAACACAAACAATAACCTCAGAAATAAGTCTAAAACACCTAATCAACACATTACTAAATAAAATACAAGACTTATATAAAAAGCACTCGAAAAGGGTTAAAGAAACCACAAAACAAAACCTATGGTGGACACCAGAGCTTGAAATCGAAAGGAAAAGAACAAGAGCCCTCAGACGCAGGTACCAACAATGTAGTAACTATCTAAGAGACCAATACAAAAAAAACCTACTCAGAGGCACACAAGATATACAAAGATAATATTAAGAAAGCCAAAATCGAATCATGGAGACAGTTCTGCACCGAGAGAATAAAAAAGAACCTATTTGATATACCCTACAAAATGGCATTCGATAAACTAAAAAAACAGATTACAATACCGGCCATTAAAAAGACCGATGGAACTTATACTAAATCACTCGAGGAATCAATCGAAACAATACTCCAAACCCACTTTCCACGCGATAACCCGGAAAACTATAACAGCAACGAAATACGGATCAAGGCATTCTCATTAGAACCTCCCGAAACAGAAGACGACATCCCATTCGAGATAAATGAAATAGAAAATCTTATAAAAAATATTCCAACAAGGATCACTCCCGGCCCAGACAACATAACAACCTCAATAATAAAATGCCTCTTTAGAAAACACAAAGAATTATTTCACAAAATCCTTAACGGTTGTCTTGAATATGGCTACTACCCAACAATCTGGAAAGAATCGCGGACCATCCTCATTCCTAAAAAATATAAACCGCTCGACGAAGCAAATACATATCGACCAATTTGCATCAATTCTATCTTTGGAAAAATACTCGAAAAGCTAATTAACAACCGCATCTACTACTACCTATACACAAACGAATTCCTCAACAAACACCAATACGGCTTCACGCGGGGGACATCATCCACATTGGCCCTTCTTAAAATAAAAGAGGTACTAAAAGAAAACCAATCATTAAACGAGAAATCCATACTAATATCATTAGACATAGCTAATGCCTTTAACTCAATATGGATCCCCCATGTCCTGACCAAACTCAAAGAATACAAACTTCCCAAAAATTTATACACATTACTTCAGACCATACTAAGCAACAGAATAATCAAATATAACCTTGTCTCAACAAACCTAACAATCTCATCACCAATAGGAAGCCCACAGGGCTCACCGCTGAGCCCACTGGTTTGGAACATCCTTGTTTCAACCCTTCTCGAGACTCCACAGCCCGCAGACACCCACCTGCAAGCCTTTGCCGACGACCTAACAATAGTAGTAAGAGGTAAAACTAGACGACAAATTGAACAAAGAGCAAACACCATTCTCGAAGAAATAGACAAATGGAGTACCAAAGTAGGAGTCAAATTCAATAAAGAAAAATCTAAATTTCTTACCATTGGAAATTACTACAAAAAACGACCACCGCTTATAAAATTTGGAGGAACAAGTATCAAGCACACTGAAGAACTAAAAATCTTAGGAATCATATTTGACAGAAACCTCTCTTTCCTTCCACATGTCACCTACCTCAAGACTAAAACCTACCAAAACACAATCAAATTGGCAACCTTCTCTGGAATAAAATGGGGAATCAAACCCAAACAATTTAGAGATATATATATTAGATCAATAGAAAGATCAATAGTCTACGGAGCGCCAGTATACTGGAAAAACAAAAACAATTCTCATCTATTAAGAAAACTTATTTCTGTCCAGCGAATCCCAATGATAAAGATAGCTAAAGCATACAAGACAGTAAGCAATCGAAACCTAAACATACTTACAAATCTAAAACCTATTGATCTTGCCCTGGACAAAGAGGTAGCTTTGTTTAACATCTTCCAAAATAAAATAGATACCAAGATAAACGATATTCAATTCAAAACTTCCAAAACACAGCAAAAAATAGACATATGGAAAACCCACCCTGCAAAACTACTTGCATTTCCATTCATTAAAAAGACGGAAAACTACGACGGCCCACCATCAAAATACAAAATATATACCGACGGATCTCTCACTCCCAACAGTGTAGGGGCAGCCTACCTCATTATGAATAACAGTGAAGACATAGTCGAATTCGAAAAATTTAAACTTCCTGAATATGCCACAATATTTGATGCAGAACTAGTAGCTATTCTTAAAAGCCTCAGCAAAGCAATAACAATCCCCGACAAAACATCATTTTCACTTTATTCAGACAGCCTTTCCTCACTCAGTGCAATACAAAATCCCTACAATGCTAACCCATTAGTTTTTAAAATCAAGAAACTCATTGAAAAATTCAAGCAAACTCATCAACTAACTCTCTTCCACATAAAAAGCCACTCAAACATAACAGGGAACGACTACGCCGACAAATTGGCAAACGAAGCCAGAACATCAGGTATAGAAACTGAACTAAAAATATAAAAAAAGCAGTAAATAAGACAATAGAGTTTGGAGTAAGGGAACTCTGGAATCGGAGATGGACGGAGCGGGGATCTGAATCAATTCTTAACACTTGGATAAAAACAATATACTCAATCCCTTCCTACTTCCCCTCAAACCATTACCAAACACAACTACTAACAAATCATGGAAAATTCCCCTATTATTTAAAAAAAATAAACAGGAACCAACACAGCACATGTCAATGTGGAGTAGAAATCTCAGACTTTGATCACTATATAAACAGATGCCCCATCACAAAAAACCTAAGCGACTCATTCAAAAAAATACATCCAACTGGAATTACTAATGAAACAAAAGTCGACATCATACAAAACGAAAACACTATTAAACTTCTTGAAGAAATAGTCATCCTAATAAATAATACACCTACAACACCATCATAAAAAAGGAAGGGGTAAAGGAAATGTAGAGAGAGAGAGAGGCTACTCTCCCTAATACAGAAAAAAGGGGAAGGGAAAGGGAAGGGAAAAAGGAAAGAAAAGACGAGAGGAAGTGGGGGGAAGTACGAGGCAAACAAATATCGCAAAAAGAAAAAGAGAGAAGGAAAAAAATAAGAAGGAAAAGAAAGGGAAAAGGAAAGGGGAAAAAAGCAAGCGAGGGACGAATTGAACCAAGCAAACCCGCCGCGAGGTGACACCGCCAAACATAGGCGAAGGGACCCTTTAGGGAGGGACTCCGGGGCTCCCTCCAAAAAGAAGGGAAAGGGAAAGGAAGAAAAGAAAAAGGGAAGAGGAAAGAAAGGAAAAAAACAAACAGGATACCATCCAACTGAGGCCACGGCGGAGGTGCAGCAACCCTGCGTCCTCGGGATCGCCAACTCCTCCCCGGGGAGACTGGCGTTGCCCACCCGTGTCCCGGGGCTCCACCCTCGGGCCGGGCCGCGAGCGCCCTGATAGGGTAGATGTGTCACGGCGTGGAATACCAACCAACGAGGTCGAGTCAGAGGTGCAGTAAACCGGCATCCTCGGGTCCACCGACTAGCCACTGGGGACGTCGGTGCAGTACACCCGCGACCCGGGGCTACGTCCTCGGGCCAGAAAGCGGGAGCCCTAGTAGGGCAAAACGTCATAACAAGAATAGAGGAAGAGAAAAAGGAAAAAGAAAAACGAAAAAAAAATTGAGGAGGACACACATCCCAAAAGGAGCGACCTGTGGGCCGACGTTAGGACGATGATGGTTGGGCACGGAGAGACCCAAAACCACGGGTCGGAGACCTCGGGGTCCGTGAGACACGGTACCCGGACCTTCCCATTCCTCTGCACGCTTCCTCCAATTTCCATGAAAGAAAGGAAGGGGGAAAAAAAGGGGAAAGAAGAAAGGAAAGGGGAGAAGGAAAAAAAAGAGGGGGAAAAGGGAAAACTTTCTTGTTACTTTAATCTAAAAAAAGGGGGGGAAAGAGAAAGACACTCTCGTCCTTTTTGCTTTTTATTTTTTTTAGGGGGGGGAAGGATAACAAAAAAATGGGAAAAAAAAACAAACTCAAAACAACCACCACATAAACACGTCTCATCTAACAAATCAAACAGAACCAACAAACCATAAAAAGAAAAGGAAGGGGAAAATGAAAAAAAAATATATATATACCCACCTCAAAACTTAGGTAAACCACCAAAAGATGGGAAACAGAATAACAGGGAATACAAGGGTAGGAAAGGGGAAAGGGAAAAGGAAAGGAAAAAATAACAAGGTAATCAAAGGGGAACGGAAAAACAATACAGTCAATCGTGACTACTTCCCCCTCCTGCTCCCTCCAACTCACCGACCCCCACACCAAAAAAAATAAATAAATAAACAAATAAAAATAAAAATAAAAAAGTCAATGATTCCTAGTCTAAATACCAACAACACCCAATCAGCAGAGAGAAGGAAAAGAACGCCTAGACACGGGGAGGGGGGGGAGGGGCACTAACTACATACATGACATTTCAGAAGGAGAACCAACCAGAAAATCCAATGAGGGCACCCACGGAGACACCAGAACGGACAAACAACAGAGAAAGATCAGAAACAAGACAAGAAAAGAAGATTACAGAAAAGAAGAAAAGAACAAGAAATAAGAAGATTGTACAAACCACTAAGAAGATGGACCAACGAGAATACACTGTTAGACAAGAAGGAAGAGGGGGAAAAGAGAAACGCAATTAATAACAAAAAAAAAAACGCCGCTGATCAAACCGGGCCCGGTCCCCTGGCGGTGGTCTCGCTAAGAGTTAGATCATTTTTTTTAATACCAATTGGCTTCATACTTTAAATTATCTTTTTGGTCTCTACCACTTTTATTTATTTTCAATTGGATTAAGTCTGCAATGCTAACGCTGGAGCAGACCGAGGCACATTATTTTTCAATCTTTTTCTATTGCCTCAACTCAAATCTCAAATCTCTCTCTCTCTCTCTCTACATACATACATACATACATATATATATATATATATATATATATATATATATATATATAGAGAGAGAGAGAGAGAGATTTGCTTTGTTTATCTTGGCACAAGTGTGGCGCGATTCTTCAGAAAAATGACACTTTGGCGCAAGATGTAGCAGACTTTCATTCATGGCGCAATTTGGCTCAGATGGCGCAGCCCTTCCATCACTGCAACATTTGCACTAATTAAATGATAAGTGAGTGAGTGAAATAAGAAAGGAGAAAGAAGGTGCGCTTGGTCACAATGACAAGAATGCGATTGAAGGCGTAAAGCAGATTAGTCACGAAATCGAAGATTCTCAAAACTTTCGTATTATATTCACATTCTAAAAACCCTACACTTGAATTCTTAAAAAAACGCTTTCTATTAAATCCTTAGGCTTTTAACCTCAAGTATAGTTCACGCGTGACCATCTCCGGTCAAGCACAGACACCTGCATCTCTTCACTCATTGTTTGAATTTTTAGGTCACAGTGTTCAACATATGACTTGTGCATGTGTTGAACACTATCCACTCGGCAACACATGTATCGTGTGTTGCCGAGGCTCTATTGCTGAAAAACCGAGGAGTCGGTAAAATGTACCAACCAAACAGCCAAGCACAGACAAAGAACTTGAAGAAGACGTGGTACTGGTACACACGTAAAATCAAATAATTCATCAGCTCATGATTGTGACCTTTCCTATTTGAACCATTACCACAAACGCGTAACAATCTTGCAAAATTGAGAAAGCATCAAACTATCTCAGAATCACAATGTGGAAAACGGTGCACTCTGAGTAGAAAAAAATAACATCACGATATGAAATTAGATCGGTTTTTTTTCCTACTCAGGAAAAATGGCCCGTGGCATTTGGGACGGGGGAAGTGCCAGCAAAGAAAACGAGATGACAAACGCAGGAAGCACGCAACACAGCTGAGAGTTAACTTGCAATAAATTGGAAATAGGCTCCTCAAAAGTCCAAAATACAGCTTCGTTAAAGGCATAATTGCGATTCAAATCTCCACGCGTGATTCGTTTTTGTTTTTACTTATTCTCTTCTTTAATGGGATTTATTTTAAGTTTTAAGCTTCGCGCGATTTCCAGTAAGCTTTGAGCACGTTTGTTCTTACCAGAAGCGTAGAGCCAAGTATATTGTGTTTCGATCAACACTCGAAATACTTCACTAGGGGTTGCTTCGGAATGAAACATGCAATCGCTTACTTTACTGGTTTAGGTCGTGTTCTACAATTATTCTCCTTTGTGTTGTGTATAGTTCGCGCATTTAAGCATCGCTTTTCTCCTTCTCACTTTATGTACAATTAGTTATGCAATCGGGTTATGTGATGTGATCAGAATAAAACGAGAATATAGATACGTTGAGGTACTTGCCCTTATATGGCAGTGGGGAGCATGTGTTGTCTTCACCTCTGATTTTCATCGGCGTACAATATCTGCGCTTTCGATGCGTAGATTTCAATGAACTGCCCCTGTAGCGGTTATTTTAGAAAGAAGGAAAGGAGAAAACAAAATTTTAAAGGCCGTTTGACTGCGACGAGAAACGAAACTGCCGTCGCTACGCAACCACTTGAACGCTGGCATGCGCGGGAACGGGAAGTCTGACACACTGTATGCGATGGATGCTATTCGGTCAACGGTCATATATAAACATAAAAGAATTCTCGTAAATCATTAACACTTCTGAAGATCAGTTAAGATTAACATGATGAATGTTTCAAATTGTGCCATGTGCCGTTACATAACACATGAGTGTTATGTAATTCTTACTCTCCCCGGGATTCTTTTTTTGTGCGGATGAAGCGGAAGCGCAGTGGCGGCGTCACCGAGGTTTTCCGAGGCCGCCGAGGTAGCCGAGGTTCCAGGGCATGACGCACGACCAGCACGACATCCGAGATCCCAAGATTTTTTAATGCGAATAGCATTCTTTGGATACTTCACGCACTTTTCGTTTATCTATGTATCTATCTATCTATCTATCTATCTAACCTCTTACGCCGCGGGTCGATAAATAAATAAAAAGACCGGCGCCGGCTGGGATTCGAACCGTTGACCCTTTGATCAGCAGGCAGACGCGCTAACCACAGAGCTATGAAGGCAGTCATTCAACGCACTCTAAACGGTTGTTTATATCTTTACCATAGTACGCGCTTTACAGCGCTGTCACAGCTACCGGTGCGCGCGCGTTCCATGCACGAGGGCTCATTCCGCTCTCGTGAGGCTGAGCACGGCCGCTACGCTCACCCTCTCCCGCGCCCTCGGGAGAGGGTGATGTAGCGGCCGTGCTCAGCCTCACGAGAGCGGAATGAGCCCTCGTGCATGGGACGCGCGCGCACCGGTAGCTGTGACAGCGCTGTAAAGCGCGTCCTATGGTAAAGATATAAACAACCGTTTAAAGTACCGTTGGTTGAGACTAGCTGAGACGCCAGAAAGTCTGGTCGGTACCATTTTGAGTGTTTGTGCGTATGGCGCGTGCTTTGGCTCGCCTTCCTAAGTGACACAAACGCACGTGCTGGGCTGCGGAGATCGTGCGCAGGGCTGTGAAAGTGTCAACAAATTTAGAATCGCCTCAGGAGTGGGCTGGCGTATCTAGAGTGTGCCGGCCACCTGACGAACGCGCATAACTCCGCACCGTTTGATGCTATTCGCATTAACGTAGATAATCATTCCCAAAGGATGGGTTCTGCTGATTTTTTTATTGGTTGTGTTTAAATGATCTCGATGTTCGCCTTGTCTCCGTGGACGCGGCGGCTCGCGGCCTCGGTGTCTCGATCCGCAATAGGGTCGTGCCCTGACCCCTCATCGGGCTCACTTTCCGGACGTTCAGAAGTGCAGAAACATTTGGCGAAGTTTTTCATCGGTCCTTTTGTCTTCGATTGTTGTGATTCGTGAGACTCCGCACATTAGGGATACCTGAAAACCTTGCAGGTATGGTCTTTATGAAAGTACAAAAACATATGTTTCACGTTTATTTGTTTATTCATGTTTTGTCTAAATAAAACAGCGTCTATTTTTTAAATTCAATTTGTGGGCACCCTGGCGGCTGCCCAGGCGAGTTACCCGACTGCGGGGCACAGGTGGCGGACTTTCCCGCGTGGCGGCGGAGTCCAGCCGGCCACGCGCATATCACGCGCGCCGCCTCGAGAAGGCGGATCAGAGGCGGCGCGCAGGCAGTCGCTGTGGACTCAAGCGCCGCTGGTAACGATTTAAATGTCGTCTCGCCCATGTCCAAATAAATGTAGTTTCTTGTTGTCGAAACCGCTGGCTCCGTGTTATTCCCCGGGTCGGGTATGCAGCAAGGCAAACCGACCACAAAGTAAAACGCGGCACGTCCGAGTTATTGCAATTTTTAAGCGAGTTTCGTTTTGGTGTGCACGGCCTTGACAAAACATAAAAGCAAAACATCGACTTGGCCGAATGACCTACAACATGAAGTGGCGAAGGCCTGGAAGTTCAATGGACTTCCTATTCTTGGACGTCCGCCAGACTTCCAAGAATATACCCTTTGCCATCCAACTGAGTTTTGGGCAGGGCATGGAACGCTCATTCGCTGGGTCATGAGTGGAGCAAGCAGTAGCTGCGCGAGTCGTATCGGAAACGTTGAAGCGATTGTGTTTTTTTACAACGGGCAGGTAGAACAGCGGCGGACTGGAGCACATGCCTTGTATGGACACGCAGCTATGTTTACCGTGAGACCGGGACTAACAAACATTCTACAACATTGAATTGACACAGGAGATGCTAGGCCATGGGGTTGTAATCCCACACCGTGAAGGGCACACATGCAAATTCTCCTGGATAAGGTTTTCGATGAGGATGGTAGACACAGAGTGCCGCGCTGCAGTCACAGTGCCTTTGGGCTTTCCCAGTAGTCATTGTGCCAAAGACAAGACGGCACCGCTGGCCTCTGCGTTGACTATTGCCAATTAATGATATGACACAAAAGGGATTCATATCCCTTTCCAACTATTGAGTCCTTCATGGGTTGCATGAGCGTTTTCACTACCTAGGGTTGTAGCAGAGGCTTTTGCTGATCTAGGTAGCACCAGACGATGTACAGAAGATGGCGTTCACCTGTCACAGGGGTCTGTTTGAGTTTACCCGCCTTCTTTTCGGAGTGTCTAACTCGGCATCCGGTTTTCAACAGTTGACGGACATGGTGCTGGGGGACGCGAAGTTTAACTTTGCCATGGCATACATGGATGATGTCATTGTATTTTCAAAATCACTCAAGGAGAACCCATGGATGATGTCATTGCATCTTCAAAGCCACTCGAGGACAACCCATGGATGATGTCATTGTATTTTCAAAGTCACTCGAGAAGAACCTAACACACCTTGAGATCATCTTGAGTAGGCTGAGCAAGGCGGGGTCAACGATTAATCCAAAGAAGGTGCGGCTCGCGGTCTCAAGAATCAAGCTTTTAGGTTTTATTGTACATGAGGGTACATTGAGTCCGAGCAAGAATAGGTTGAGGGCCTAAGGCTCGGCGTCGATTAAAAATTTTAACCCGATTAATCGCCACCATTTAATCGATTAATTAATTGATTATTCGGATGCGTTGATTTTTATAAATGATATAATAAAAAGAATGCAACAACTCGTCTTCCCTTTGAATACTTATTTTACTCTCTGTTACACGGCGCAAAGGACATTTAGAATTGAGGATACATATAGTTCAACGATTCAAAGACTCCCATATGTTTGCTCCAGCTCCGAAGACAAAGAAGTTTGTCCACATTCTCCGACAGGAAGACAAAAAGTCAGGGCTTGGGCGATGCTTTTTCTTTTTTCAGAGAAAGGAGCCTCGATGAGAAGGCGTTGATTGTTGTCTGCGTTTTGGCGAATGGTCCTTGCTGCAGCTATATGGGTGCTTCGCTTGTAGGCGATACTAGAAGCGAACTTACGCTTCCACTGTACAAAAACGGCTTTTTGCAGATGATGCAGTGGACTTCCTTAGAGTTAAAAACTTCACCGCTGGAATTTACTTTAAACCCAAACTTTCCGGCGAGATATCCTTTTATACTCGTGAACTCGTCCATTTTTACGGGTCGAATACTGGAACAAGTAACCATGGCGTTGTTAGCTTCCCAACTTGTTTTTCTGCTTGTTTGTCTCGCCTAGGCAAGATGTGTAATAGATCCTCAACACTTGAAGTTTCGCGGCCGCGGGGATCAATTGCGGGCCCGGCTTGTTCGTCTGGCCTCGTGAGAACTGTAATGTATATCCTCGAACACCTGACGCTTCGCGAGCTCGAGAATTGAACCTTGCTCATAGCACCTGGCTGAGAACGGAAAAACCGCTCGGGACAGGACGACCGGATACACGCCACGCAGCGTTTTCCTTAAAGGGACACTGAACCCCAAAAGTTTTAATACCTAATTAGGATAGGCATGTCTCAAAACTAATGTTCGTCGAAAGAAAAATAATTTTTGCCCAATATTTATGTTTTAATGTGAATTTTTCGACGTGCGGGCGAAACCGAAATTGTACCCCTATGGGATGATGATGATAGCTTTTGTACCCTCAAGTGATCCGTCCGAGTTAGCTGGCCAATCCCCCTTTTTCGGAAAGCACACTCCCGGGGTACAAAAGCTATCATCATCATCCCACTGGCCCCAGAGGGGTACGATTTCGGTTTCGCCCGCAAATCGAAGAATTCGCATTATAGGATAAATAATGGGCAAAAATTTTTTTCTTTTGATGAACATTAGTTTTGAGACATGCCTGTCCTAATTAGGTACTAAAACAAATATTTCTTTTAGGTTCAGTGTTCCTTTAAAGGAGGCAGGGATGGGGCATGAGTCACCCCTAGTTCGAGCAGGTCGTCGAGGATAGAGCCATGCGTGCGTCCAGTTGACTTCTTTTTGAGTACCGACAAAAAAAACGATTAACCGGTTAAAAAGTTTGATCGCGATTAAAGAATTAATCGACTAATCGGAAGGTTAATTGGTCGATTGCCCAGCCATATGAGGGCCATACTTCATTATCCACCGCCACACGACGCGAAGAGCCTTTAAAAGTTCTTTGGGATGGTCGGTTTTTAACGGCACTTCATCCCAGGGTGCGCTGGACTAGCACGGCCACTGAACCTGTTGTTCCACAAAGGCTCGAGATGGGCCTCGGGCTGACAATAAGAGGTAGCTTTCTCTCCGCTCACGAACGCGCTAGCAGCCACAGCTAGCCTGTGCCAGCCAGACCTTCAACGTTCGTTCGTCGTACAGACAGACACGAACGACTACGGTGTCGGTGCGGTGTTGTTCGAGGAACATGACGGAGAGCTAAGCCCGGTGACATTCGCCAGCCGAACCCTTACACCGGCAGAATGCAATCACAGCCCGACGAGAAAAGAGGGGCTTGCCGCCATGTTCGCTCTGAAGAAGTGCAACCTGTATTTAGACGGGACCACTTTTGTGATTCAGACCGACCACGCCGCTCAAGCCTAAATGCAATGGTTGAAAGAGCCGGCGGGGAGGTTGGCTTGGTAGGCACTCACCCGGCAGCGATACGCCTATGCTGTTGAGTAACTAAACGTGCTCGAGCAACAAGGTTGCAGAAGCACTTCCTCGAGCGCCCCATAATGGTGGTTGGGAGGAAGAGACGCAACCAGGGGATTGCGAGAGACATGTTTCATGCATAGCCGCTCCTAAGCGAGACAGCGGGGAGGGAATGAGGCAACAGGAGCTCGTGGAGGTGATAGGAGGCCGAACGAGGAACAACGCATAGTAGCTTGGGGTGAAGTGGTACGCAAAGAAGATCTTGCAGAGGCCCAGAAAGCAAATGGGCTTTGTCAGCGGGTGTTTGGTTATTTGGTAGATTGAGACCTATAAACATTGAGAAAGTGCTAACAAATAATTACCAGTCTTCCAGAACAAATGGTACGACCTAGCTTCGCATCTTAATATAGAACTTAAAATAATTTCGCCTTTTTAAATTAAAAAAATTACAAGTCCAAACAATATATTACATCTGAATTTTATTGGGTGTTAAATCATACCAATCATTCCTCATACAAAAAAGAAAACGAATACATTTTAAAATGTCCTTTTTTGAGAAAAGTAATGCTAAAATTTGTACTCTTAGTTCCTATTTTCATTCTGAAACCTTTTCGCTCCGATAAAACATTTAACTTGGCGATACTGTACTTGCTGCATAGATATTTCTTTGAGCATTTATTTGATGTATATCTTATAAATGTCAAAGTAACAAAAGTTATTATCATCCAAACCATGTAAATTATCGTGAAAGCGGCCAGGTTCTGAATTTTTTAACATAAAAACAACAACAACAACAACAAGGATTTTAGAACATTCGACGCTTTTACTGTAATAGAAAGAAATTATGTAAAACGTTTCTTTGTTGTAGCATTCGATTGCAGCGAAGCTCCCAAGTACGCGACTTGTGACGACTGCCAAAATCCCAAAATTCGCCTTTGGTTCTTTAGGAGTCCAAATATTGAGAACTAAAATTACATCGCAGAAATTATTTCCAGTTTCGCTCCAGTGAAGAATTTGCTGAACATATTTTTCACAACTTTTTGAGACATGACCCTTTTTCTTGCACGATTTAAAGTCAATTCGCCCAGTAGTCATTCGTTGTCGGAGAGCTCAGTCGGCTCGTCAAGTTCGAGCTCAGGCAAGTTGGAACAGCGACTATTTTCAATGACAGACAAACTCCGGCGGGTCACTGCGAAAATGCGAGTCCGTCTTTCATTCGGTGATGTGGAGCGTGTCCCACAGAGCGGACTTTCATCTACCCTCGCGGATATTGGGAACCACTGCAGATCTAACAGAGAATTCCGCAATGATATACAAAAAAGAAAACAAAAAACGTTGGGCAACGCAACGTCTGTGAATGCTCCCAATGACAGTCTGCCCAATGCGGACTGTCATTGCTGTCATTCACTGTCATTGCTCCCAATGACAGCCCGCCGTTTCCTTGGGAACTCCGTAGGAAACCGTAGTCTCGTAATCACATCGACATTGCTGGCCTTTGCAAGATATTCCTCATTGTCGTAGACAGGTTTAAAACTGGGTAGAGTTCGAACAGATGTTCTTATTGACAACGTCATGCACCATAAATCACCTTCGTGCATTCTTCACAACGGACAGCCTGCCAGATGTCATCGTATTCAGTAGCGGCGCATCTTTTACTTCAGCAAAATTTGAAGAGTTTTTCCTCGCGAAGTCAAATTTGGCATTTTCGTATCGCCCCTTACCACCCGAGTTCGAATGGTCAAGCCAGAAGTTTGATGGAAACCGCGAAGGAGAACCTCCTTCGTTTGGATTCATTGACTGGTCGCGCCGCCTGGCGAGGATTTCGTTTGCTCTGCAACCGGGAGCTATCTGGCAGTGCTTCTCAGGAGTTGACAGATCACGACAACATTGAATCAATTGCTCTCTGGCTATGATGCTGACATAAATACCCGAAGTGAGGATGCTTATAGAAGCCAGCAATCGGCTACAAAAGTGGTTTTCAAACATTGGTGTTTTGCGGACCCTTTGTTGATCGGCAGAGATGACGGAGCACCCCGTTCGCGATGAGAGGAAGGGAAAGATATAGGTTAATTATGATAATGATTTAAGAAAGGAATAAAACTAAGGGCTTGTGTAAAGTATACTTCTCTCATTGGCATGCACACGAAAAACTTCACCGAAAATTGGAACGTTTCTTCTTTTTCGGAGAAAAGATAGCCTTGATTGGCGGCCTTGACTGATAGGGCCGGGCTTCCTGAAACCCTAGAACGACTTCGAGGACCACGATTTGAGAACCGCTGGGCTAGATAATCGAGAGTAATGAGGCGCGGCTAGGAATGTGGCGACCATGCACTGGTACTCCAAGACGAGAGAAGTGCATCATGTTGCCCAAGGCCCAAAAGCATACGTGGTACAGACAAATCAGGACCGATCCCGAAGTCGTCACAATAATCAGTTCCGCTTTTGGACCTCAGCTGTTTCATGAATACGCGAATAAATCCTGCGTGACACCATTTCTACGTACTAGCGCACCAGAGGCGTAGCCAGGAATTTTTTCGAGGGGGGGGGGAGAGGGGGGGAGGGGGAGGTGGGGACTGGCTGAGGTTGCTGGGACGACCCTGACAGGGGGTGCCGAAGCGAGGGGGTCAAAATAGATGCATAATATGGGATAGGCTCCATATCCATAGCACCATCTCTTTTCTTCTTCTACTTCTTCGGTGCGGGGGGCGGATGCCTCATATGTCCCCCCCCCCCTTCGCTCTGGCCTTGCCACTGCAGCGAATCCATTTGCCACCCAATTTCGCCCCAACGGCTGATCTCACTTCAAAGAGAGACGTAGTCAAGAAGCCCATACCACTCCGAAACGGTGCAACTCGTATAACGCCAACTCCACCTCCGCGGAAAGTGTTCCCCAAAGCAGCCGTGTCACTTCGCGGAGGCGGCGCTGGAACCGACTGATATGTCGTAGCTGAACCAAACTGCGATGCGGGATCGCAATGCTTCCTGCGAATTATCACTTGGCGACAATGTCGGAATTATGGATGTCCGAGTGCACCAGGACGCACCCTCGTAATCCCGGCATTCGTGTGTGATAGGAGGGAGTGTGGTGTACTGAAATGATATTTGCACGTAGATCTACCTTGCGATTTTAAAAAGACGACGACAACAGCTAGTGCTCTGTCTGAGACTGCCACGGTGCAAATTAAATCTTGTTTTCATTTAGTACGAGAACATTTCAGGTTCCTTGCGCAAGTCCCACAAATAATTCCTGGTACTTACAAAGTTCCCACGGAAAACCGCTGCACCATCAACCTTGCTCGGCTATGATAACCTCACTTAATCGCGTCTGCGAAGTGCTCGACGGGATCGAATGCATAGTTTCGGCTTCGATGTCCGAATCCGCCATTATCCTCGTATTTTCTTGGTATATTTAGAGGAACGAGTCGCCTTCTCCTCGCTCAACCCGCTAGGGTTTAAGTTTCTCAGATAAGGATAGCAGAGGGCGTAAGCTAAAACTGCCGTGGCTCCATCGTGTCTACTTGCAACAGGCCATGCAAGAGATCTCGGGCCGATTACAAGGTTGGAGGCGTCACTAAGTTCCTGGTCTGTGAGTCTTAAGTAGTACGAGTTTCGTGTTCTTTTCATTCGGCACCAGAAACACGGAGCAGCTCTTCGAAACATGGGGAGACTACGACGACCCTCCGTCGTTCTGCTTCTGCTCGCATGTTTGGGGTGTTTTCGAGCTACACTTGCAGAGTAAGTACTTCCAAGTGCCGAATTTCTTACATTTTTTTTCATTTTGTTTTTGCGCGCATTTACGGATGGTGGTTTGGATATCTAAATATCATTCATGCTACATGAGTTGTCTAAGATTAGCTTTTCTTGGCAACATGTTATGCGGCTATTAGCCGAGGAAACCACACTTAAATGGCAACACTTATTTGGCGGTCACTCAACAGCTGCTCCACCCTGTCCTTTCACGAGCATGAATCTTTAAGCCACGTTACTAGGCGTTCCAGCTGGTTTTATTCGACATACCGTAACACGAGACCAAGGCAAAAAGAAAAGAAACAAATACGACATCTCAAATATTGATTTCCGAGACGTTTGTTTTGTCCTGTGTGTTTTGTCCTTTCTTGAGAAGTCGTATTTGATCCTTTTTTTAGACGTTGTGTTTTGTTCTTCTTTTCCGTCCCGACTCGGGTTTTAGTATGACGAATTCTTATCTGACCTTCTTCGTCTGCAAGCATACATATCTTTATAAGGCAGAATTCGGTTTGCTTACAATACAAACCCACCTTTTTTGTGAAAAGTTACATTCTTTGTGAATGTTTAATCCCTGGATTTAATTGATCTGCACTTTCTTTATTGTTGTCTTCTTTTTTTCGAATCCGGAGTCTGAAATTATTTACTGTGTCGCTGTAGTAAGAGCGCCTTACGTCAGCTATATAAAATGCCCAGCGATTACCCTATTTTAACGATTTGTTTTTAAAATTCTTCTATCAGGCGGATGGGTGTAGACTAATATAATATCTTGTTTTACTTAAAATAACTGTTAAACAATTTATAGAATTTCTTGCGGTTATAAGTAGGATTCTGAGGTGTCGTTTGATTGAAACAATTTGAAAATTTTCCCTTCAACATATTTCTTCAAAATCGGTTTTTAACAAAAAACAACGAAAAAAAACTTTGAACTAAAAAATAATATTGATCGGGAGTCTATTTTCGCCATTTAGTGACACTGCGGTCAAGTTCCTGGTTGCGTGCAGACAGAGGCTGTTTGACAAATTACACTCTGGCTTAGAACCATCCGCACGAGACGCACGTGAACGACCAGCGAATTGACCCTTTCCAGAAATAGGCCTATTGCTGTCTTACCCAAGCATCAAGGAGAATGCAGGGATTGGTGTTCCACGCGCTGCACGTGCTGGCCTCAGCAGTAGTAGCTTTTCCAAAGCAAAAACCTAAAACAAATGGCATCTTGCACGCGCGTTCGTCAATGCTTTCTTTTCGTTATTTACTTCAGAATCTTTTATACGGGGAAGGCGTGCGCGTGTGGCGCGTGGAACACCAATCCCTGCATTCTCCTTGATGCTTGGGTGAAGACAGCAAATGGTCTATTCCATCCGACAGCTTCGATGACTCTCATCTCCGCGTATATAGCATCTGTACCAAACTAATGGCGGCCTTCTTGGGGCTATGGAAGGAAGAAGTAGAAGACACTCGCAAGATGAGGTAGTATCAGGCTTGTACGTTCAATACGTCAACACGTCGCACGAAGTAGGCAGGACAGCTCCGTAAGCGTCTATTTCGGATTGTGGTCCGATCATTCTTTTTGCACAATTTCCGCTGCAAATCATTTTGACGGAGGAAATTTAATCGAGGGTATTATGGGTCGCCACTTTATATCGGTCACTTTTATTTATTTATTTATTCAGTGATTGATACTAATGCTTCCTTAAGAAGACGTGGTAGGAAGGGGTACGTCGTGTAATTACACACTGATACATTTCTGGTCGTTTTAGGTACAGAAGTTAAAAAAAATGAAAGTCGTTATTTTACATGCGTGAATAAGTCGAGAGAAGAAAACAATACACCCAACTGCAGGAATTGCAAAATTCGGAGATAAGCAATGAATATGGACTCAGATGAAGCATTTATTCACAGACTTGGCAGGACGTGTTGCGGCCATGGACTGTCCCTCGGAAAGTATAGACTTAAACACGTTAACCCTACAACTTAATTCTTTGAATGATCTACTATAAGAAGTTCGATTGGTATATTTTGGAAGAGCAGGTAGAATATATTTAGAGCTGTCAGTTTTAAATTAGTTGTTTAGAAAATCATGTAAAAATTCAATATTTCAAACAAGCACGTCTGTGGTTTAATGATCTTACTATGGAACATGCATATCATCCAGAAATTGGATACTGTCTTTTGAATTTGTCGTAAATGGAACGCAAGGCTTCTCTTTTTTTGGACTGCTTTAAGTATGTTTGTGTTGGATTTTGTAAACAGATCTTACAAAAGGGAAGCATACCTATAGATAGGCCGTAAAAATGTTTTGTAGGTTGTTAATAAACATCGGATTATGTTAAGCCGATGCATTTATTTGAAGTTACACCTGCTGAAATAATATTAATGATAAAATATTTCTAAGAACGTAAGGCTTGTTTAGAGGTTTTCTGAACACATTTTAACACATATCTGCCACGAGTCACACCAATAACTTATTTTTGATGTTTAGTGATGTCTGGTCACAAACTTTATTGACCTCAATTAATATAACTTCATCGTTCGCAAATAAACGCGCTCGCAGAGGGATGTCGGCTGTTACGTCTTTCCTAAAAATTTAAAAGTAATGGCCCAAGGACTTCTAGAACGTCCAATAGCACAAGAACTAGTGAAGATCCGCTAGAGTGTATCTGTACGAATCGCTTTCTATGCAGCAGGTAGTTTTCAAGCCAGCAGTAGATGCTAGAATTTCGCACGATTAATTTAAGTTTAAGAAGTTTACTATGCGACACTCTGTCGAGCACCTTAGCATGATCATTGAGAATTACATCAACCTGTTTGAAATAATTTAAGTGTTCAGCTAAATTATGAACAATATTAAGTAATCGCGTCGTGGTGGAAAGGCCATGCCAAAAACTATATTGGTTCAAACACTGCCACTTAGGGGAGTGGATGGTGCATTGCTACTCTCCGAGCCTGGTGCAAGTGCAGCCACCGGAAGTTCGATGCTTGTTCCGGAAGTTCCACATGTGGTGGGCTTCCTAGTGCATTCAGACGATATCTCTGGCCTTGCTTTTTCGTGTCTTTGACTGGGTTTTAATACTCCCGTTCTCAATTAAATCCTGAGAATAAGGAATTTGAACGTGGGACATACGCGCACTTGATCAACTAGAATCTCAAAATTTTCACATCGAATGGCTTCCCAGGAGACTTCTCGGATCCGCATGCGCTGTTACTCTGCAGCACGCAGGCTCTCTTGGGATGACAAG
>JAZHYW010017249.1:0-42874 GCA_037355805.1 Ixodes ricinus
AAAAAAAGGGTGTCATGGGGTACACCCATAGGGGGTGTAAGTGCTTGTCACATATACTACACCCTTTGGGGGAACACTTGCACACCCCAAATATGGGAGTACGTGTACACCCGTTGGTGTGGTGCACATGTACACCTTTTTCTACAGAAATCTCACACGAAGGGAACACAGGTGCACCCCATTCAATGGTGTACGGCTACACCTCTTTCTACACCCAATGAAATGAAAGGGAACACAGATGCACCCCGTTCGAAGGTGTACCATTGCACCGCTTCATAAACCCGCCTCACTCAAAGGGAACACAGATGCACCCCGCTCAATAGTGTACCATTACTCCCCTTTCTACACCTACTGCTCTCAAAGGGAACACAGGAGCACCCCGTTCAATAGTGTACTGTTGCACCTCTTTCTACAACCACTGAATTCGAAGAGAACACAGATGCACACGATTCAAAGGTGCATGGTCACACCACTTTACGCACCCGCTTCATAACTAACTTCATAAACCTATTTAAGACATCAAGGAAACCCTTAAAAAACGTATGCGCCCCGGTGATAGCAAAAAGGCAGGTAAAGGGACACACGGGATTGTTTTCAAATCTCATAGAAGTTTATTAGACAGCTTATTCCGTAAACAAGTACAAACTTGCAAGCAATCCGTGATATGTGAAGAGGTACGAAGAACCTGTTACACAACTGAGAAGATTACTAAGCAAACAAGAAACGGAAGTGAGTCTTAGGCAGTGTCTATTCTCCAAGCAGCCGGCAGAATTATTTCCACGAAATTCCACCAGCAATCGCCATTCATTCATCGAACGAAGTTTCATCGACAGCTGTACCCGCGAAGTGACGTGTACGGGGGGGACAGGTTGGTTAACATTTTCGTAATGAGCCGCCGCAGACTGTCGCCACGAAGCGGCGTGAACGGGTGGGCTGAGTCGGTGAGCACGCATTTCAGAGATACACGCGCGACAAAATGTCCCTACAGCGTGCATTTCGCGTAACGAGTGACGATGAAACGTTAGTGTCGATGAAACGTGTCTACAGAACGTGTATCAACGAAAACGTGTTTTCACAAAACGCCAAGAGATTAAGAAAGTCAGTATTCTACCTGCAGTCGTCACATGATTGTAGTCAGCTAATGGCAAGCGACTGCCGATAGAATTTCGGGGAAATTATTCTCCCGGCTGCTAGAAAATAGACATTGCCTAATTCTAGAGGTAATCCGGAACGGAACGGTCAATTGTTGCAAAGAAGTAGGTTGCAGAGCACTTACGATGAAAATACCGGACTCGAAATATGTAATCCGAAATATATGTCGACACGGGCACTGCAGCACAACACAAACACAAAAACGAGAAGAAAGGGGTCCGTGAAGATTCAACACGATGTGGCAGAAGCAGTAATTTGCCGAACCGAACACAAAACGCATCACATGAATTCCTTGGGCTTTTTTGAAGAAATCGCTTGTTGCGTAGGACGTTTCAAACACTGGAAATCTTGGTACACTCGAATACGTTGTCGCGGACGAAATCTACGGCAGCCCCGCTGGTCGCAGCACAGCACACAAGAAACTAGGCCGGGAGTCAGACATTCCGAGGTCGGGAAAAGCTACTACGTCATCCGTGAAACCTTTACCACATGATCACGCTCCTGCCGTCACCCCCGCCCAGACAGCGGAGTCGAGGGATGAAAAAGCCTCCGGTTCATTGGTCCGGCAACTGCGCACCTTCTTCCATGCTTTCAGCTTAAGGAGAAAAAGAAAAAGAAAATAGCAGCTCCTTCAAGGCCAAAAGGGGGGCCCCTCGCAAAGGCTTATCTTCAGGGGCAGCCCAACAATGAACACATCGACAGGACTTGTCACTTATATCCTCTTGAAAGTTCGACCAAAAGTTAATAGTGCAGTGGATGCTACCCGTGGCCTTGGCCTTCAGGCAGGTGCCGTGCTCTGCCTTATCTCTAGCTTGGAGACTGTAGTCACGTGATCCTACCCGGAGACCCGATTGGCCTAAAACAAGCATAGCGTCTACTCTACTGTCAATACCGAGTGTACAGGATAGCTCCATACTTCCTAAGAAACTGCCCAACCCAAAAGTGACCCCCAAGAGGGAATCCAAGCACAAGCTGATCGGGTCGCGTGGCTAGCGTGGGGGTGCACTGATACACCTAGAGGTTTTTAAGGGAGAGGAGGATGCTCATTGTCGGTGTACAAGTACACTGGCTGGGTAACGCAGGGTGCATCTTTCAGGAAAAGGGTGCATGTGCGCCCGATGCACCCGACTACACCCTTTTTCTCTAGAGTGTGTAAATCTAACAAACAAAAGTTGGCAATACAGTACACACATCCAGCGTGAATGTACTTTAAAAACAAGGCGTAAAATAATTGCGGTTTATTTACATCAGTTTCAATTCTTGCATATTTGAGTCCCTTCACTTTGAACTTCACTGTTTTATTAGTTTTGCTTCAAAGCATGATAAACCACTGCTCACATATCTTTAACATAACATTTTTTCGTTGCTTTTTCAGGAACGTTCTGCACCACAGGAGAGAGAGATGTGAACTGCCTTAAGTGGGCCTTGAATGCACTGAGGTTTTTATTATGTTTATCAGAAATTTTTTAAGCAAAGTATCCTGCATTGTTCAGTAAGTATACTTTATTTCAAAAGCATCATGCTATGTATGCAGCATTGTCCAAATATTATACTTTATTTTAAAAGCATCAAGCACTGCCTGTCCGTCTAACAGTAACAATAAAGAGTTAATGGCAATTTGTTTGGCACTGCGACTTTTTTTACAGAATGGATGTGCATGCCTGACAGGCTGGGCAGAAATTTAGTGCGCTACTCACGTTCAAAGTTACGTTGCAAGACTGCAGCGGCATCTTTTGCCATCCAGTCGGTGCTACAGCTGCCATGGGATTCTGGTGTCCTCGTTACTAGAGCACATGTCCTCGCCTTAGACTTCAGTGGTCAATTCCTCAGGGCTGTCGTCATAGCATGTGACAATGTTTGTGTCCAGTATTTCACATTTCTCTCGCATGTGGCCGGGTCCACCTCACTAAAAGAGTCAGCATCAGCAGTGTCGCCTTCCTCGTCAGTGTCATCTGCATTGATCCTGTGGTAAAGCTTCTGAGCTTGATGGTGAAAAAAAACTTCAAAATAGAGAATGTCTGCTGCGGGCCTGATTGCTACATTATACACCTGTAATGCGCCATTTGGGTATACATTGAAAGCATGCACGGGCTATACAGCAAATCTGCCCTCTGAGCTCTTGTTTTGTAAAGAATTGGACTCGTATCCGTTTAAATGTTTCTGTAGGACAGTTCACACGCTATATGCTAGCATAAAAAGGAGGCTGCTTAGACACTGGTAGTACTATAGTGTGTTGCCTTCCTGACATAGGGCTGGTCCCTATACCAGGGAGAGTAATATTTCTGAGGTATGTACATGGTACATCCACAGGATCAGGCTGAACATCCTACAATGGTCCTGAATGTCCAGCTGCATTATCCAGATTACGTTAGTGGTACGTTCTCTGGGGAATCATTTTGCACTGCACAGTACATACTTTCAATGTTAGATGGATCATAGCAGATATGCACTGGATATGTTAAATGTCCGGACGACACATCTCTCGGACGTTTAATAGATGGTTGCTGATTGACTGGGTACCATCAAACCAGTGTGCACAGGAGCACCTATTGCCAATTACCGCACATTGGTTTTCGCCCCATAAATGCCATCAACCCAATGTGCACAGGGGTGTCTGTCGCCAATGGCCGCTTATTGGTTTTCGCCCCATAAATACCATCGACCCAATGTGCACAGGGGGCCTGTTGCCAATAGCCACTCATTGGTTTTAGCCCCATAAATACCATCAACCCAATGTGCACAGGAGCACCTGTCGCCAATCGCTGCTCATAGGTTTTTGCCCCATAAATACCCTCAACGCAATGTGCACTGGGGTACCTGTTGCCAATTGCCGCTCATTGGTTTTTGTTTCATAAATACCATCAACCCAATGTGCACAGGAGCACCTGTCGCCAATCGCTGCTCATAGGTTTTTGCCCCATAAATACCCTCAACGCAATGTGCACTGGGGTACCTGTTGCCAATTGCCGCTCATTGGTTTTTGTTTCATAAATACCATCAGCCCAATGTGAATTCCCTAAAGGATTACCAATTGGTGCACATAGGTTTTTGTTTCATAAATGCATATTGCTCAATGTGCCTGGACCTACAGTTGCACATTGGTTCAATGTGAATTTTGGCCTCATTTCACTTCGCCCATTTCCAGCAGGGTTTCTAGCACTGGTGACCTAAACGATCTCGACAGGCTTGCAAAGGCGGAACGACCGGAAGTCGCTTGAGGACGCAAGCGGTAGCTGATGTTTGTAAACTGTAAAAATGTAAATTGAGGCGGAATCAGGACTGCTATCAGAAGCATGCTTACAGAGTACTGGCAAATAAAACAGCGATATCATGTAATCCGTGATAGATGCATAATCCGATTCGGGCGGTACAGAACAACATACAATGTCGGGAATGAAGGCGGCCGCTCACATGCAATGGAAGTCTTGCAAACGCCGATGAGCAGTTCTTTGTGGAAACGTGTCCAACATACACAGCAAAAAAAATTGCATAGACTCTGACAAAGAAAACGGCCATTATCGAAAATTTGTCAAAAATGTATTCCTGCCGTTTACGAAAAAAAAAAACACGGACACAATGGCAACTCACAAAAAGGGGAGAACACTGAAGAGCTGTTTTCAGAAACCGAACCTACGTGGCCCCCTCCACATCACCATAACTTGTAAAACGGCGAAGACTGTGACCCCAGTGAGCCCATCAGCGCGTCAGAGCGAGTCACGTGTCAAATTTTCGTCCAAGCACTTTTGTGTTACGAAGAGCGGCCACGTGTTTCGCTCCACCCTTCCGATTCGCTAGAAGCGGCCTGCGCACTCGCTTACAGCCATACGAAGGCCGGAAAGCGGGTGGGGAGGTTTATCAGAAGACGAGGTCAAAGGGGTCGGAAAATGCAGCTGATCTCCCTTTGCTGTTTTCTATAGGCTTCATGCGCTGCCAAAGGAGTGCCGCGAAAAGGGACTCGTCAGGACTTCCTTTGCGTACGACAAACTTGAGCGTCTCAAACTGCCACTCATGTAGAAGCGTGTCTGCTCTGGTGCAGAGCGCAATTCGCACAAAAAATGCCAAACATTCAACCTTCGTCGAAGCACAGGCCAAAGCTAAGATGCTGAGGGATGAGACAAGTAACGCGGTTTCACGCGTTCCAAATATAAACTGAAAATAAAAAGCGTCGGGACGCGAAATATTTTGTTGTCACCACGTAGAGATTAGAGTCGCGCAACCTAGCGCGGGTGTCATGAATCCGGCACTCTATATTGTTTGGCGGCATTGTTTCTTTTTAACTATACAGAAAAATAAAATTTCCGCCAGTCCGGTGAGCTTGGACTACCCGAAATGAAGGCCCCCAGTTTGTTCAAAGCTTCACCGCAGAAGGTCCTTCTCGGTCTAAAGTAAGCAGATTTCGTTTTGCTTCATCTTGTTGTTGTTTTCATCTTTTTTTTTTGCATCGGATTTGAGGCGGTCAATAAATAGAAATGCCTCGCCGACATAACCGATTAAGAAAGGACACTCTTGACACTCAGATGAAAACGGCGTCGCGTATGGTATGTCATGATGGCGTCGGAGCGACCCATCCCATTCTTCGCATATATTAGCTGGACTAAAATGGTATCAAAACAATCGTTCCGATAAGAGGCCAATATCGACCTAGTACTGTGCGCTGCCTGTGTTTTATATTTCCAAGAGTAGGTTGATATTTTGCGAACGGAGACGATTTTTTTAAATCGAAGTTAAACTAATAAAATTGATGCACGCGCGACACGTAATTTTTGGCTCGCGTCGGGCGGAGAGTTTGATCGGAGTTGCAAGAACTTCTCTCTAGCACTTCCTTATCACACGCTACTTCGTGTGGCGATTAATTATACTCGATGCTCTCGATGCTTGTACCGCCGTACATAACCAACAGTTTCACAAAAGCAATAAACATGAACGGCTCTGAAATCATGAATGTATTCGACTGCAAAACCATCGCACCCCTCCACACCGTGAGAACGAAGTGCATAACATTCCCCGTATATTGTTTTTACGCGATTTCAAATACCATCGCTACATGTGGGGCGTGAAAGGGCGTATAAGAGGTGTAAATCATCAGCACGCCCCTCTTACACCAATGGATATTCATAAATGATGTAAAAGGGGTGCAAGAAGGGTGCTTTTCCTAACTTTCATACTTCTTATTAACTTTTTACACGAACATGGGTGTTGCAGTATTTAGTATGTTGCCTCCACCATTCTTTTTTGACGGTAAAAGGACGTCGCAACTTTGAAACCACAAGTATAGAATTGCACCATGCGAATTAGGTATTTTTGCAGGAAGCGAACAATATAAAGCACGTTCCCTTGCCTATTCATGCGATCGCGCATAGCGGTCTGCATATATTGCCATGATCATGATGCTCTGCTCTATAAGTGATACGATGTAGAGTATTGGATAGAAAGGGAGCGCAAATAATATTGCATTTGCGGTTGCACCAAGAATTGTAAATTTAACCAGACCCCATCTCCACATAGAGCTTTTAATCGCCGTCCACACGAGCTGCCTCCGTATTATGGTTAAATACCACTCATCGCTAACCAAAGGAGGCGCAAGTTGCAATCGTAAACAAACGTTTTGTTCTTAGCGTACTGATCACCGAAGCAAAAAATTTTGAAACTGACGTTTCCCTTTCCGTTTTTCGGTAGGATGCTAACCAATTCCCTTCGACGTAACGTACGTCGACGTAACCTGGTGGCCTTTGTCTGGCACTGCGTGCGAGCAGGGTGCATACTTCACGTCCATGTGCTTGATTGCGCGAGTCTGTGCGTGGACGTGGACGACTCTCCAAGGTCACGATCTCGAGAATCTCCGTAGGCCTAACGAGCCAGACGAGGTTGCTCGGCGTATCTGCAAAAGCATTAAGCTCGACGAAATGCCAGAGTTACAATAAGATGAAATTAAGTATGCCCTGAAGTATGCGCTACGTATAAACATGCGCTAGATCTTCGCACCAGCTGCCGTGACCGCTCAGAACAACAAACACAAGTTGTCGGTTGTATAGTTGTGCAGTCTCCGGCCATATGAGCTCCCCGGCCGGACGCCGACCGGATCAGCGAAAATCCCACACGCGGTGCGCCGAGCGTTGCTGCGTTTTGGGAGCCGGCAAAACAAGCTTGATTACGCGGTTCAAGGCGAGTAAATCGCTTGAATCTCACAGTGCTTTGACTAGCGGCTCAAGGATCCGCGAGGGAAAGGACCTTCAAGCAGCGAAGATTTTGCGATTTTGCCAAACGCTTGAAAACGAAGCAGGGTCGCCATGTCGCCTTTACAAGTGGTTGTCGGATTGTTTATTTATCAGCGCGATAATGAAAAATGCCAGGGGCATTCACACAACGAACGGGCAGAGCCGGTGCAAAGGCTCGAACAAATAAACACTTCAGAGATGTGTTGTGCGTCTACATCATCGATGTCAGTTTTTGTTGAGTCCTCTCTTCCACCCGTGCAATTTCCTTTTTGACAGCTTCTCTGTAGCGGGTAACGCCGATAAAACGATTGCCGGGAATCGAAATACTCTTTTAGAAACCGCCGTCTTTTTTGTTCCCGAGAGCGATTGCTACAGTCTAACGCGGCTTGTTTGCCATGGCTATCAATGACGCAGGTGCTGGCCAAGTAAAAACAGTGTGCAGACTACAGCCCGGAAACTACAGCAGTCTTTATTTCTGCTTGCAACCTTATACATTGCGCACTGGGGCCCCTCTTCTTTTCGTCGACCTCTCCCATTCCCCCATTCTACTTCTCCCTTCTCCCATTCTACCTTAATCAACAGCTGGAAAACCTCCGACGTGACAGAGAAGGAAAATCCGGTTTGACGCGCGTTCCAGCTGATAGGGCGGTGGAAGCTACGAGCTCGGTAAATAAGTCGTGCGTCATCTTTCGCTATGTTACAGTTGCCGCTGTACTGCGCGCAGTACTGCGAAAGCCACGGGCGGGAGAGTGTGGAAAGCACCCTGTGTTCGAATATCGAGCGACGGGCTAATGCTCTAGAAAGGAAAAGGCGACGTACGGGTAGACAAAGGAAGGTCCGAGCAAGAGTTCTATATTTCCCGCCTTTATCTGCTAGATGGGTACTCCCGCCCCTCTTCCTTTGGTAACGCTGTGTCCCACTCGCGAACGAAGTCAGGCGTGAAAGGGAGGCGAACGCGGCTGACGCGCAGACGAATCCTTGAAAGCCTCCAAGGTTTTCAAGAGGACACACTTTACCAGCGCAAGGTTAAGGCGCATTCATTGTGCTCGACTCACAGCACATTCGCTCTAAAGCTGCAGAAGGATGAATAGCGCCATGACATTTTGCTTTAGCGCTGCTTCAGTTACACCGTCGGCGTGTAATATTGCAATGAAGTGGAGATTTGGGCCAGTTGCTTTATTGCAAACGAAAAAACTGCGCCGAAAAACAAGAGGACACAGACGATGGGTATCAGGACAAGGCGCACTCTCAACTGAACTTTATTGAAACTGACAAACTAATTATAGTCACAGACACCTTGTTAATCTTATCTGCTCAGCCCTCGTTTCAGACGTCGAATGTGCTACTGTGTCGTCTACGAACTCCCCATGACGTTTGGGATGACCCACGTCGGCCACACGGGATCGTGCGTTAATGATCGCACCCGAAAGCACGCAGCCTCCACAAGAACCGCACCTTCGGGGCATCTTGCAATTTGTTCTAACAGATGCTCCTGCACAGCGGCCTTTAATGACACCAAGATTTTGGCAAGATGCAAAATTAAAGTGTCGCGAGAATTACACGAGGCGTTTGAAATCAGAACAAGGCAGAAGGATTGCATAAGTGGCATGTCCGTGTCTTTAACTACTGATGAGTTAGAATTTCTGAAACGCGGGCTGAGTAGATAATGTTAGCAAGGTTGTGTGGCTATATTAGCTTGTCAGTTTTAATAAACTTCAGTGGAGAGTGCGCTTTGTCCTGTTTTCCTTCGTTTGTGTCCCTGTGTTTTTCGGCGCTTATTTTATCGTGTGCAATATCGGCTTCGCCTCAAACAAAGTAAATTTCACGGGGTAGCTGTCGCGTTTGTGGATGCCGTTCGGCCGCACGATATTTCGATTTTTCCCTCTGATATTGGTATGACATTCGGGAAATTCTACATGTTAATTTGCGCATGTCATCCTCATCATTCGCTTTTTTTTTGCAACTATTACTGTTCAGCTCTAACCATAAACGAAAACTGCCCCAAATCGTGAGCTTGACCGCACCGAGTTCCATTGATACCAATCAAAGAAATGGAAAATACACTCGCCGGCCATATGAGCTCCCCGACCGAACGCCGACCGGAGCTGCGAACGTCCCGCATGCGGCGCGTCGAGCGTTGCTGCGTTCTGGAAGCCGGGCTATTGGGACCAAACCTTTCCGTTATGAAATGGGTCGACACAGGAAGTCTGATAGCATTCCGCGTTTTGGAACGTGAACCTGAAGCAAGGCCGATTACAATCCAGCTTGCTGTTGTAAACGCAGAGGGCTTATCGAAATTCTTCACTGCATAATATCTCTGAGCGTCTTATATGCTACTTTTCTATGCGTAAAACCGGTTAGTCATTTGTAATATTTCCTACCCGAAGAGAAATCCTACGCATAAGCTTACTAACAATCTTTCTTTAACCTAGACTAGACAATGACAAGCGATTTTGAAATAATTTATTTAATCTATATGAATATGCTATGGATAACAAAAAGAAAAAGATGTGTGTCGAAGCAGAATAAAGATTCAGGCACTTTTTATGAGCCCGTTTTATCGAGGACAGCCTACTGTTCTGTGCTCAGTAGCGTGTTGCTTCGCCAAGGGTACTGAGAACGTCTCGCAAGCGTTCGGGAAGAGAGTTATATAAAGTTTGGAACAGATCCGGGCTGTCTCTCAACTTGTCCCATTCTTCGCCGACGGCCTCCCAAAGTTCCTGTTGAGAAGCGTGGTGCAGCTGACGCATCGAGAGATTCCTCTTCATAATTTCCCAGAGGTTTTCAATTATGTTTAAGTCCGCGGACTTGGCGGGCCAGGGAAGCTGGGGAATACACAGGTCCTCCAGCGTCTTCTTGAGATGTCTCGACGTGTGCACCGGGCAGTTGTCCTGCTGCGAAAGGAAGAATCCGTCCGGAAATGGCCCATTCAAAAGAAATGGCAGCATGTCGTGACCTATGATTTCGCCGTATTTCTCTGCAGTCAAGCTTCCGTCAATTTTAACCAAGAGCCAAGTCCCTGGCAAGTGACTTCGCCCCAAACATTGAAAAAGGAGCGCCCCCTCCGTTCGACCGGCAGCGTGTATTCGGCGTCGTGACTTTGAAGTAAAAGACATAGCAATTAGCAGCAATAATATTGTCCCATAGTTGTCAAAAAAGTGAAAAAATTCGTTAAACTACACCGCAACTCAAACATGTTTGATCGGTGCGTTGTTCGTGTCATTCATGCTTTGCTTGTACGTTCCGAACACGTCGGTTAAGGACACAATCTTTATTATAAACTAAGGCACGTGAAATATTGGTTTCACGGATTTAGACATTATTGAGATCCACTTAAGAACTGATAAGAGCAATGTCGCAATAATTTTTGTTCACTCTCAGCGGCTCACACAAATAACCAACATTTTATGGTTTTTGTTTAGGTCAATCTCTGATATGATCGGGTGTATTCTGAGAATATTATGCTAACGAGATCTCACCACCTGAAGTCCGGGCGCCAAACACGTCGTTGCTGGTCCCAAACAGTGCAAAATTTGCACTCGTCGGTCAGCACGACCATCTTCTAATAATCCAGTTTCCATGTGCAATGCTCCCGAGCAAACTCAAGACGGAGTTGCTTATGCCTAAATGTCAAAAATGGTTTCTGGCGTGCCACGGGCGAACGAAGTCCAGCTCGTCCGAGTCTTCTTCTTATGGTCTTTTCGCTCACCCGAAGTCTGAGCTCATGCTGTATCTCCTTAATTGTAATTGCGGGTTTGTCAACCACCGCTGCAATTATCCACTCATCCTCATTCAGAGTTTTAGATGATGGCTGACGTGCGTTTGATACATCGTGAATTCGGCCTTCGTCTCGGAAAGCGCGGACTATCCGAGTGACGGTTTACACATCGCAACCGGCTCTCGAAGCAATGTCTTGTCTGCTTTGTCCTATTTCAGCAAGCACGATTATTTTATGTCTTGTCTCCTGCGGAACACCTGACATAGCACTGCAACTTTGTGGCAACCGGAATGATGCTTTCGCCTTTTATACCCCAACACATGTCTAAAATAGGCTTTTCACACGGAACGTGAATCACAAGTGACCAATAGGGTTGTACCTTTTATTTAAATTCTTTGTGAATCATATCGATGATCAGAGCCATCCGTGCTTATCTGTGACAATGACACAAAAATAGCATTACGATTTTCAGATGCACAGAGGTGTGTAAAGTCTGGCCGAAGTGACATGGTCTTTTGTGGTCATAACAGAAAAAATCAAGAAACCAAATTTTTGATCCTAGAGGTAACAAGTTGTATGTTCTAAGAAAATTAAAAGAAAACATAAGATGCGGTAGGCATGAAAATATTTTTATGCACATCGTGGTTACCAGCTTATTTCATATTATGCCCAATTATAACCGCTTCCCTTTTCTTCTGTACCAATCAGATCATGACCGTCACGTGCTGCTGTTGCGAGATATTCTCCACACGATGACTTTGCAGATGGCTTCCTGTTCGGCCACTTCCTCTCGCGTAACGAGGGATCATTGTTGTCTCATGCCTAATATCATATCAAACACAGGGATTTTTCATTTGCAAGCATCGATCGAACACTGCTGCTTTATCTACGCCTAAAGCAAGCTCCAGTTTATCAGCCGTTACAGCATCATCTCCGAACACTTGGGGCTAACACCCGAAAACGGCAATTCTGATCGGCCATGCTTTTATGATTCACACTATTAAAGGCTGGAATCCCGATAAAAGCTATGCGGCCACTCCTTTGGTACCGGAATGGTTTGGTCCCAATAGCCCTGCTCCCAAAACGCGGCAACGCTCGGCGCCCCGCGTGTGGGATTTTCGCTGCTCCGGTCGGCGTACGGCCGGGGCAGCTCATATGGCCGGCGACTGTACACTGTCCGGAAGGCGACTCAGTGGCCATGGAAGGCTCGTGCGCATAGTGGACCAGTTCGTGGTTATTAAAGTGGCCCTTTAATTATTAGGCAACCGCAATAAAACTATTTCGAAAGAAATGTCAAAGAATTGAATGGTTTTAATAGGCTAATCGAACATGAAACATTGATTGCGTTCTAGAGTAACTATCAGAAATTTCAAGCATTTTGCTAATTCGCTGTTGCAGCTGTAGATATTTCTGACAGGTGGACAGAGCGACAAAGCGATGTCGGTTAGTTCTGAAATAATATGATATTGCATGATCTTGTTCGATATACCTCGATAAATGAAAATATATGTGTGAAAAATGGTAGGCAAATATATCTGCACGAACTTGAACAGATATGACTATATAGATACGGGTTGTTCATGGAAGACCGAACAGGATAATAATATGCTTTTTTTTTCTTGACCCCTTTGGTCATAAAGTTAAATACTAGAAATAATAAAACATGAAGAACGGACAAAACTAAAGATGTTTGTCCGTCCTTCGTGTTTTAATGTTTCTAGTATTTCAGTATGATAAAATAACCTATTCCTTATTACAACGTTATTCACCACAGCGCATACACGGAGATGAAAGTAAAGTAATAATTTAGAGTATACTTAAATAAAATTCAAATATTTCAACTCTATCTTTAAGCATATATCACATCTGAGAAGAAAAATGAGCACTCAGGCGGAATGCTGTTCAGGACTCTTACTTTCTAAATGGTCCAATCGAAAACGGGGCATCAGACCCTCCTAGATGCTTAACAGGCATTTCTAAGTCTATGGTATCCCGGTAAAAAAAAAAAAAGAATGAAATACGTTTACAATCTTCTGTAACGCCGAATAAGAGGGCAGCTCTTGAGGAGGAGGAGGAGAAGGTACGGAGACGAGGGTAAGCCCCTGCTCCTCATTCGTACCCTCCCCTCCTCCCGTCCTGCTCGCCTCCCATTTAGAGGAAAAATTTCCCGCTAAATTTAGCGGGGAAAATTTTCCGCTAAACGTTGCATTAAACTTTTGCCGCTAAATTTAGCGGGAAATGTTTGCCGCTAAATTTTGCGGGGAATTTGTTTCGCTGAACTTAGCGAGGAAAATTTCCGCTAAAGTTAGCGGGGAAACATTTCCTGCTAACTTTAGCGGAGATTTTCTCCCGCTAAGTCCAGCGGGGAAATTTTTCGCTCAATTTAGCGAGGAAATTTTCCGCTCAATTTAGTGGAGAAATCATCCCACTAAATTTAGCGGGTAAGTTTTTCCGCTAAATTTTGCGGGAAACTGTTTCCGCTAATTCTAGCGGAGATTTTCCCCGCTTAATGTATTTCATTTCATTTTCATTTCATTTCTTATACTCTCAGGGCCCGAAGGCATTAGAGAGAGGAGTGGAATAATACATCAATATAAAATGAACAATGAAAACAAAACGGAAAAAAAGGCACAGAATTGCTATGGAACATTATTGAAAACATCAGTTATGGCGGTTTTAAAATCAGCAGCGTCAGTGAGTGAGACTACGGATGCGGGAAGGCGATTCCAGTCGACGGAGGTCTAGGGGTAGGAAGGTGGCATAAAAGGTGGAGGTGATGCAGTAGGGGATTCCTACTTTTAGTGGATGATCGGTGCGCGGCGATATGTATGATGGTTCTGAAAATAATGAGGTTCGAAGTGCTGGGTTAGAGTGATAAATCTTTTGAAATAAGCAGAGGCGAGCTATTTTTCTACGAGAGGAGAGGTTGGGCAAATATAGAGACGCTTTCATGGAGGTGACGCTGGCTGTACGGTGACAGTTAGAAAGTATAAAACGTGCGGAGCGATTTTGAATGGATTTAATGGATGATGCTAGGGATACGCCAGGGTTCCAGATAGAGCCTGCATATTCAAGTCTGGCGCGCACTAAGGTTTTATATAAGAGAAGTTTAAGTGAAACAGGGGCAAGGGAAAAGTTTCTTCTGATATAGCCTAATAAGCGATTAGCGTTGTTAGTGATATATTCGACATGGATGTTCCAGGAGAGATCGTTAGTTATATGAACACCGAGATATTAATAGGTTGACACAGAAAGCAAGGTGGAGTTATTAATACAGTAGGAGGGACAAGTGTTATTTTGACGGGACACTCTCATGGATCTACATTGAAAGGTGTTAAGTTCCATAAGCCAATTATCGCACCAGCGGGTGACGTTGTTAATATCGGTCTGAAGAGCAGATATGTCAGAGTCGTTAATGATTTCCTTATAAATTACACAGTCATCTGCGAATAGGCTGATAGAAGAGGATACATGCGTGGGAAGATCGTTAATTTATATATAAGAAATAAAAGTGGACCTAATACGGAACCTTGTGGGACACCGAACTTGACACGTGAGGTTGAAGAATTAGTTCCGTTAGTGTGAACAAATTGATAACGGTCTGATAAAAACGATTCTATTCAAGGGATTATATTGAGATCTATGCTAAGTTTACGGAGTTTATGAAGAAGCAGCGCGTGAGGAACCTTGTCGAAAGCTTTTGAGAAATCAAGAAATATGTAGTCAGTCCTGGAACCCCGGTCAAGTTTTACGTGAAGGTCACGAGTAAAGGTTTGGAGTTGAGTTTCACAGGAATACAACCTTCGAAATTCATGTTGCGCTGAGTTAAAAAGGAGTTTGGCTCTAGAAAATTGAAATTGTTGGTATAAATGATGTGCTCAAGGATTTTACAAGGAATGCTCGTTAAAGAAATGGGACGAAAGTTTAAAGGGTTATGCTTATCGCCCCCTTTGTGGAGAGGGATCACCCTCCCCACCTTCCAATCTTTTGGTGATTCTCCTTGTTCAAGTGATTGCGAAAATAATTTAGATAAGATAACGCATGAGTATATATTAGTGTTCTTCAAAAACTTAACATTAATATTATCAATGCCTGCTGTCGTATTGGTTTTAAGGTTTTCGATGATGTTAGATATACCTTCACAGTCTATGATAACAGGAAACATGGGCAAAAAATCATAAGTTCTAAATACCGGACAATCTGAGGTGACCGTGCACGAAAAAGATCCAACAAACACATCATTTAATACAGAAGTACACAGTTCACTGGGCACCTCCTCTTCATGGGTGTCCCTAAGTACCATGCCAGGACTAGAAGGAGGGTTAATAACTTTCCAAAATTGACGCGGATTGTTAAGTAACATTGACGGCAGCGTATTGTTAAAGTATTGTAATTGTGCCTCTTCGACTGCTTTCTTATATACGTTAGCTGCAACATGGTAGGCTTCCCAGCGTTGTACATCGTCCGATAGCTTTGCAGCGCGAAATAGTCGTTTCTTTTTATTTGACGGCTTTTTCAGTGTCATGCTGTACCATGAAGATTGTGGTGAAGAAGATACCACGCGAAGGGGAACATGTGCGTTCATGAGTGACATAACTTTTTCTTTAAATAAACACCAGTTATCATCAACTGAGCGCTCAGCAAAACAACCTATGTATTCCTATAGAAAATGACAAAGTTCATTGTTGATTGAGTCAAAATCAGCCCTAGCATAGTCAAAAAATATTTTCGCGTGATTGAACCTATTGCGTCCAGGAATGTCTAACAAGAAATGTAGTAGGGAATGATCACTAAGACCAGGCATGTCAGTTAATGAGGAGATCAGCTCAGGCGATGTTGTTAATATGAGGTCAAGCACAGCAGCAGTTGTTGAACTCGTGCGCGTCGGTTTCGTAACAGTTTGAGAAAAATTGAAATCTAAACAAAGATTCAAAAACTCCCTACATTCGGAAGAGAAGTGACTAACGTTTGCACCCTCGTCTTACCATATTATAGATGGGTAGTTGAAATCACCCAACAGTAGTATCGGTGCATTCGGGAAACGAACAATGAGTGCGTCGATCGCATCGTGAAGATTCGTTATGAACGCGGTATTGCTAGAGGGAGGGCGATAACACACGCCTAAAATATAGTTTTTATTTTTAAACTGGAGGCCAACCCATAGTAGCTCGAGTTCTGAAACAATATTGATGTGAAACGATGGTACATTTTCTGCTACCGCTACCAACACCCCGTCACCCCTTCTTTCTTCCCTGTCGTGACGATAGAAGTTGAAACGTCTCTGACAGTGCAAAATTTCACAGTTGCGTATCTTACTGGAGAACCATGTCTTGCTTAACACGACAATATCCGCGTTAGAAGAGTCGACAACTGAAGACAGATCGTCCCGTTTATTCATAATGCTTCTAATGTTGGTAAAAAGAACAGAAATATTATTATCAGGCAAAGTATTGGTTGTAGCAGCCTCACCCCTCCAAGAACGTTGTAACGAAGCTGAAGGTTGATTAGGATTTACGACGTCACATTCAGATGATTCAATATCTGGATGACGAGCGGAAGCACGGTTAATAATTCCGGCGTTACGTCTAGGTAAATTCTGTTCTGGCCCGCGGGAGTTCAATTCACTGACACAGTCTGTTTGAGGCACATAGATATAGCACTTATTTCCAATGAGCAGTTTTTCGAAGCGTAGCTTGAAAGGTAGATCCTGTGGTTTTGCAAATTCTAATAGCTTTCGCCGCGCAAGGCGCACTGATGGTATAAAATCTTCACTCACGGAAAAATGATGTTCCTTTGAATTTGAAGGCCTTAGAAAGTGTGGTCTCTTTATCTTTGTATGAAAACATCTTTACAATTTAGCAGGAAATTTTCGCCGCTAAGCTTAGCGGGGAATTTTTTCCGCTAAATTTAGCAGGGAACTTTTTTCGCTAAAGTTAGCGTAAAAACTTTTCCGCTAACACTAAATTTAGCGGAGAAATTCTTCCGCTACATTAAGCGGGGAATTTTTCTCGCTAAATATAGCGGGGAATTTATTTCCGCTATATTTATCGGGGACTTTTTCTGCTAAAGTTAGCGTAGAAAGTTTCCCGCTAACGCTATATTTGCGGATCAATTTTTCCGCTCAATTTAGCTGGGAACTTATTTCCGCTAAATTTAGCAGGGAATTTTTCCGCTCAAGTTAGCGTAAAATGTTTTCCGTTCACGCTAAATTTAGTTGAGAAATTCTTCCGCTACATTTAGCGGGAATTTTCTTCCGATAAATTTAGCGGGGAATTTTTTGCGCTAAAGTTAGCATGGAAACGTTTCCGCTAACGCTAAATTTAGCGGGGAATTTAGTTCCACTGTATTTAGCGGGGAGTTTTTTCCGCTAAATTTAGCGTAGAAAGTTTTCCGCTAACGCTAAATTTAGCGGAGAAATCTTTCCGCTAAATTTAGCAGGTAATTTTTTTCGCTAAATTCAGTGGGAATTTATTTCAGCTAAATTTAGCGGGTCATTTTTTCCGCTAAAATTAGCGTGGGAAATTTTCCGCTCACGCTAAATTTAGCTGAGAAATTCTTCCGCCACATTTAGCGGAAATTTTTTCCGCTAAATTTAGCGGGAAAGATTTTCCGCTAAATTTAATGGGACAATTTACCCCTGATGCAACGCACACTGACGTCACGAGTGAGTTTGCGAGGTCACACGTGACGTCACGTGTGACGTCATTATGGGAAACGTCCCATAATGCAACGCGCGGTTACACCGACGCGGCTTGAGCCGCAAATGGGCGCCTAAGAGCTCCGCTCTAAAATGACGGGTATTGTTTCGACGGGCCACTGACTAAATGCATTCGGGAATCTGCGCAAGTAGGTTTACTTTTTGTCTGAGTACGGATGCATATTGGCGGCTGAAGCATGCCGCTCGGCAAGGGAAGTCATACTGCGGTTCGTGCGGACGTTGATGAGGGAAAGTAGCCAGTAGTAGTGTATTTTGGGGCGTGGTAACTGTGTAAGCCCACCGTCCTTGGCATTTGATAGCAAACTGAAGCGCTTTCTGTGTCTCTAAAAGATTTTCTTCTTTTTGTTGTGTGTGTGTGGGGGGGGGGGGGGTTGAACGTTAACACAGTGTCTGTTTGAGATGCCCGTTATCGGCTGTGGCCGGTCGTTTCTGGAAAAAATAACATGTTTTTTTGTTGTTGTTTTTTGCGGGGGGAAGCGTCTCAGTGTTAGCAGGGTTTGTGATTGAGATGCCTGTTATCATCGATTTTAAATGAGGTCGTCGGGGTCAGTTTTTGGTTGGTGTGGAAGGAAGGGAGGTAGCACGTGTCATTGGTTTAGTCTGAGATGTCGGTGACGGAGTGGAGAGGAGGTGTTTCGGCTTTGGAGAGGAGGGTTGTGGTGCATATACAAGAGCGGTGGTGTTCAAATAAACTAGAAGCTGTGTTTGAGACTTGTTGTTTTGTCCTTTTTTTCTTTTGGCGTGTCTCCGGTTTACGATGGAAGTTCTTCACCAGCTCTCCTGTACTTTTACCGTTTCTTCGAAGTAGCCATTTCGTATTGTTTTATTTTTGTATGCTAGGATAATAGTTGTGCCTTGTTTACCCATATCTAATGTGTCACCTGACGGAAACAGACGAACGGAAAACTTTTACCGCTAAATTTAGCAGAAACACTTCCCCGCTAAATTTAGTGGAAAAAGTTCCCCGCTTAATTTAGCAGAAAAATTTCCCCGCTGAATGTAGCGGAACATTTTTCCCGCACAAATTAGTGGAAAAACCTTTCCCGCTAATTTAGTGGAAAATTTACCCCATTAAATTTAGGAAAAACAATTTCCCGCTAAATGGGACAGGAGCAGGAGAGGATGGTACGGATGAGGAGGAGGGGCATACCCTCCTTTCTGTTCCTTCCCCTCCTCCTCTTCAAGAGCCGCGCTTTAATTCGGCGTTAATAAGGAGATTGTAAACGTTTTTTTTTTAATTTTTTATGCCCTTTCTTACCGTCGGCCTTTTCCTTTCAAAACGCCAGCAGGGGTTTCGCTGTATCGTTATCGCGTTTCCTGAATAGTCCCCGCCAGGTGATGTCGACACCGTTATGCATCAAGTTTTGGAGCCAGGAGAGCTAAGGTCGGTACGGAGGGCCCAACGACCCTGCAGTGGCGGTACTTTCGATTATCGCACCATATCCGCTAAACCGCGGCGCTTCGTTAGCTGTGAACCATGACTGTATGCGCCAAGTTATTGCGAGTCAAGAATGAGCTTGTGTAGAACCCTCTGCGAAAATCACGCTTCGACCAGCAAGTGCCTTGCGTTATTGCCCAGCTTCTCAGCTCTCCTGTCGGGGCTAATGTCAGGCGGCGTGTTGTGCGTGACGAGGCGCTAAGAATAGATGTCAGGTTACGAAGTGGGAGCTCAAATTCTATATTTATTTCTTGATTACGAAAAAAAATGGTTAAGCTTACAAAAATGAAAGACAACAATCTCTTCTTCTAAAGTCGTTATTTTTTTAGTTTTTCTTGGACTACCTCCTTGTAGAATAAGTGACTGTCTAGACAGCAACGCCTATTTTTCGCTAATTTAGACTTTTTGTTACGTATTTTGTTGTACGACTTCAATCTATCTTCGCTAATAATACTTCTACGGTAGTTTTCACTATGCAAAATTATAATTGCCAGGCACAAAAATATTTAAACGAAGATAAGAAATCAGCTAACTTTTGTTCATTTTTTTAAGTACTAGAAACATAAAAATCGCATAATTATCAATACGCAGCAAACTAAAAGCCGTTCGATTACCATGAATACATCGTGAAGCGTTTGGAATAAAATCTGATTTTTACTCAACTATTGATTGATGCCTAGTTTTACGCCCATTTTAAATAAATTAATTTCACGCGCACGGCATAAAAAATGTTTCGGCGAAAATATATTAGGAAACGGATGAGGACCTTGGGTTAAAAAGTCGTTAATTTTCTTTTAAAAATCGCAAACAGTCGATTTAGGTTAGAATAACCCAAATCTTAGAGTTTATTTGTGAGTATTTACTTTAATGTATCCACATGAACTAGTCGTAATTTTGTTTTAAGATTTACGCCAATAGAATGTGTTAATAATCACTGTTATATGATATGTAGTCATCGTTTCATAACATACGCTCTTGTGCATCGTAATATTCATCTTCTGCAGTTTCAATCAGCTTTACAGGAGTGTATTTTATAAGAACTATAGTTAATGCAGTAGCTTTCTTTGCTTTGAAAATTTGCATTCTTGTATTTTTACATGCGTTTGAGAATTTTAAAGAATGTTTTTCTAAGCACGAACTGAGAGGGGACCACAAAAATACAACACAGCTCTGTATGCACTAAGGGAGCATCAGTCATTAATATTAATATTATCGTTATTATTATGTTTGCTCAAAAACAAAACTTGTCTTTTTCGCAACCTATAAGGGAATCCAGGGCCTATAGGCCCTTGATTCTGCATACGTCATGTTGTAAAAATTGCACTTCTGTTCTTTTTAAATATATCTTTGATGTTACGTACGTGGGAATTTTGTTTGATACTGCTTTATTCTGGAACATTTAAAAAAATAGAAGAGTATCGTGTTTATTGTATGCCATTAAGCGTGTATGTCCCGATGACGATAAGTACCTATACTTATTATTCGGACATTAGAATAAAAAAATTTAAGGTATGGTATTACTTTATATGGCAACTTTTCCAAGCAATGGCATAGCAGTATTGATGGTGTCATGAAAGGTATGCTGAGGAACGCAGCTTACAACTCAGTTTCTTGCAGATAAAAATTTGTTTAAAACGATTCAGCTGACCAAATTTTACACACTATTCATGCACGCCTTTATCACCAGCCATTCTTGGGACAACTCCTTTCAGAAACCCAAGAGTGTATATCCAGGTCTGTTAGGAGAAATTAACGGTCTGAGATGCTTTGAAAGAAAACGCGTAATGGAGAAAGTGTACGCTGCTTTTATCTACCACGCATATTAAATGAGCTTTAGAAAAACAAACATCATAGAGAGAGTGCAAAAAAAATCTATAAATATGTTCGCTCAGGCCCATTCAAGTAAAGGAGAATTTTATTTCATGTTTTGCTTTATAGTCGAATTTGTGTATATCTGCTTCAGATTCCATTGTCGTGTGATGTCTCATACTGTGACTGATTATATTGAATTTACTCTTTTATTTATTTCTATCCGGATAAACTTTTCATTGGCAATTTTGATTTTTTGTTTCACTCTTCATGAGCAGTATGCTCATTAAGAGGATGTTCATCATACCAGGCCTAGATGGCCTGGTATGATGCCTTGTGTGTATGAGGCCTTATTTGTTCCTCCAATAAATATTTTTAATATAATTATTATATTTAAGAAAAATACGTTCTGGTACTTTCCACGATTTTGAAGTTTTTGTCGTCAAACTAAGAAATGATGTAATTAAATACATTCTTTCATTGAAATACAAATATTCAATACATTTTATCCAAGCAATAAGAAATGGAATCTCATATTTGAGGAGAGTAAGTGGTGAAACTGTCGTATCGGTTTCAGTCTGATGATGCGCAATTTGTGTTAATATAACGACATAAATATATCGGCTGATTCAACAGATTGCGGGGCGGAACTTCATAATGCTTGTGTCATTCAGAACATTTTGTCATGTGACTTGCAGTGAAGCAATTATATTTTTTAAGGTTTTGTTTTCGTCCTGGTCAGAATCTACGTTCTTCGGTCGCTCCGCAAATCAGAGGCCGACACTCTCAGTGCAGTGCTGCGAGTAGTCCCGCAAACTTCTCTAACACTGTCGTAATCCTAAATTATTGTAGGCTAGAGACAGCAATGTTAACGATATTGCTGTATTTGTTTTGTTTGTGTGCCCACGAAAAACAGCAAGGCTTGTCTCCTGTGGGGAGTACATATGCACTAAGACCAATCATAAAACACCTGTGGTAAAATAAAAAAATAACAAATGTAATGATTTTAATATGAAAAGAATTTGCAGTTTGCGTTTTGTATATTGTTTACCCAAGCACAATTGACCAAAACGCGTCTCCTTGCCCGGAAAAAGCTGAAAATCCGCTGTGTAATCACAAAGAAAAACACGAATTACTTGCCAATCTGCAGCCGCGCGTGGCGCTTCCGGGAACTATACGTCGAAAGCGTCTCTGGTGGTACGCGGAAGTGAACTAAAAACCTCTCTCCGCTGCGACATTGCCGTCAGCCCCGTGGCAAGCAGTCTTTTACGTCGAACGCTCGTCGCGACCTTCGGTGGTGTTAATCCCTTTAAAAGTCGACAATGGCCGATGGACCTTCTAGGGTCCTTGAGGAGAGAACCCAATGGAAAACCACGGTTTCGCCAAAGTACATCACTGTCACGTTCTTGAAGTGACAACGGGGTGAAGAAGAAAAAAAGGGGAAGGGCGAGCTGAAGGCAAGCGGAGGGCACGAGGGTTGTGTGTCTCGAGCGGTACAAGCGAACGACTGTGGCGGACAACGCGCCCGGCAGCCCAGGCTACGTTCCTGCGAAACCCTGGCCTCGTCTCAGGCAAGGCAACAAACACCGTCGAGCCGGAGTGACGTCCGACAGCGCTCCCGCCAGCTCAGGCTACGCTCCTGAGAGATCCTGGCCCCGCCCCCAGGAAGGGCAACACCGTCGAACAGGAGCGGCATCCAATCTCTGACCACCATCCCTTGTTGCACTCCTGAGAAACCCTGGCCTCGCCCCAGGAAAGGCAACACCATCAAGCCTGACGGACGGCCGGTTGCCGTTCGTCCATCACAAGCTTGCCGGGCTCAAGTATCTCACCCTCGAAACCGTGGCTCTGACGCAAGCGAAAAAGGGTCGGCTTCGAATCCATCATTACTCAGAAACTGTGAGTGAACTTCAGGTCCCGATTAGAACTTGAGAGGACACCAAGCTGATCGTGTTTCTAGAGACCTCTCTTATTTAATTTCATCATTTGTTTCTTTTTATTCGATTTTCCTTTACGTTCATATTTCTTTCAATGTGGTTGATTAAATTAATTTCTTCCTTCTACTTTCGTGCGTCACCTCAGTCTCCAATACGCCCTCGTCTCCACGGAGGAACGTGACAATCACTCAAAAGGCGATGTGAACAGTCGAGAGACACTTCGACCTTCGATTTGTTTAATTTTGTTTAAAACATAAAAACTAGCGCTCGCAAGAAAATACGGTTTTGGATCTTCGCTTCATCTGTGACACATACCACATTTTCATTACCAACTCGCCCAAGAATCCGCATGACACTTTAATTTCCGTAGTTACTTGGCCAATGTCCGAAAATCATTGCACCACCCCTTTGAAAACCGAGGTACAACTTCCATTTTCTGGAGGGAAGGTAATCCTCTTAGCTCTCTCCTCTCCTAAGCTGCGAGGGGAGCCAAATGGGGGCAAGGTTAAAACTGGAGAGGATATAGGAAAAGAGGGAGCGGGAAAAGTAGAAAGGGCGGAGTGTACGCAGCCTTTAAGGGTGCACGGAGTACAAGATGATGACTTGATTGAGCACTGCGCTGCACGTGCATTCATGACGAAGGTCTGCTAGGTGTCCTGTTGTCGAAATTTTAAGATCATTTGAATGTTTCAGTGTAATTTCGTTAATGCATCGCCCCGTTTGCGCAATTTAGCAAAGTCCAGGGGGCGTACTTTGTCCTATGCTTTGTGCCGCAGACATTTTTTTTTTTTGACTCGTGCCTAGTTTTGTTTGCGTGACATCGAATATATTTTAATCGGCGCCGAGGACACCATTTACGCGCCTTAACAACTCGCTTTTTTTAATTGTTTGGGTGATTTTCATATATGTATATGGGGCATTGCAAAAAAATTTCGTGTCTTTTTTTTTTTTCGCTGCGTCGTTTGTTTTATTTGACGCTGTGGCGTAGTCTTTCACCCATGGAGGCCAGTCCGTATTTTGACTAGCCAGCTTTTCGAAGCCTGACTACATGTGTCTCGATGCTTCCCGGTTATATATTTCCCAATGTATAACCAACAAGTTCGGCTCATCCCCGCCGTATCTACGCAAAATCTATTAATCAGGATTATATCTTCCGTGAATGCCCAATCGCGCGCCGAAGTCGCGTTCAAACCCTGCCTTGCGCTGTTCACCACGGACAGTAGTGACGTCGATAATCACAGAGTTTCCCTGCCACGCCGATCAAAACTTAGCGCCTAATAAACGGTTACGTGGTTTATTATGATGTCCAAAAGAAGCCGAATACGCTCCAATACATTAAAAAAACAGCTGGAAACGAAATTCGAAAGCGTTAATATTCTTACCTTGAGCACCTTTCAATAACAAACACGAGAAAACCGCGAACCCACGCCGCAAACGACGGAGCTTCTTTCGCCATTTTTTTTTACTTCTCAGCACCGTACCTTCGTTAGCGATCCGAAAATACGTCACACCACGTTTTTCCAGGACTCGGTGAACGAGAGCGCGAATCCTTATCTCCGGAGTAACGTGCACCGGAAGTCGATTTTTCGCCGCCTAGTGGAACGCAAGCGAGCTCCTTGCTTAGCGCAGACGCCAGTGAACGCGCCATTTGCACCACGCCGGGAAGGGATGAGGCATTATTTCAGCCGACGAGCACCGCCACATAATCCACTGAGAACATAGAAAGAGCACGCCTACGCACTGACGTCCCCGACGAGAAGCATCGATCTTCACCTCGCCTCGGATAGCTTTGCGGAGCGACTTAGTTTCCTTTTTTTTTTTTTTATGGTTCCACACGAGAAATCGTTTTTTCCTTTCGCCTCGTGTTTCCTCCTCCCTTCTTCACAAAGTTCGGGTGTGCACCCAGAAGCACGCTCGTTGAATAGCCTCTTCGATTTATCTTCCCCCACTCTAACGATATTTCCAGATTGCGAGAGATACAGGTAGGGTTTTCGCGAACTTATCGAGGTTCGAGGTTTGACTTTCAGGATATCGGTGGGCCTTAATCGCCATACAAGTGGCATAGTTGGGCTTCACTGCTGGTTCTACGGTTCGGTCCCTTGTGGTATCGTTGGCTCATGTCTGACACTTCATCAATTATGCGACGATCAAAAAATTAATGGATCGTTAGGGAATGTGATACCTTGACCGCTGGGAAACGCCACAAGTCCTTTCTTGGGGAACGCAAACGTTGACCTTTTCACTGTTTCACTGTTTGGTTCCTCCTTTTGCATAGTTACGGGGTCAGTGTTAAAAATTCTGAAAGGGGAACGTGTGTGGGGTTGGCTAAGAGTCAAGCTAAAGCATTCCCTAAAGATCCATCAGTGGATCTTCCTTTAACTGTTTTCCAGCAACGCGGGTTCGCCGAGCCCACTTCGCCCCAGCGTTTGTTGCACGCAGACCTGGGTAGGCTTGCCGCTTTCTGCGCCACATTTCGGCCAGCCGAGCTAGGCGCTGCTTCTGCTCCTGTGTCTCGCTGGCCAGCCTTCCACGCTTAGCAGCGGTATCCGCTGCCCTGAGGCTCCTTTCTCTGTTCACTAGGTTCCCGTTCAAGTATTGGCTTCAGTCCCGCGGCGTCGCCTCCCTTTTGCCTTTGTCCTTCAATACTCTCCTCGTGTTTACGCGGCGCGCTTGCCTTTCCATTCTTTTGTCTGCAGATGGACGGAGTCAGCTTTTCTCTGTCGTGTAGCTACTAATGCATTAAAATGTGGAAACGCCAAGGAAAATTACTATGTCCCTCAAACCTTGAAGCAAAGTTGTATTAAGTCCAAATTGGGCCGCTAGGATTCCAAAGCTCGTGCTTAGTAAAGCTCAAGCTTGGAGTGCTACCTGGGTCTCGTCTTAAATTATTTGGAAATTAACTTTCATCCTTTTATCTCGATTATGTCCCAAATGATTAAACAAAATATACATTTTAAATTGACAGAGGAGTCGTTCCTGATGCAGCCCCAAGTATAGGCGCTGGGCAGGACACCAGAGCGCTCCAACGTCGGTTCCTCATCAGCGCCACCGTGGCCAAACGCGGCAAAACTGGGACGGCTAAAATCGGCAGCGCCGCCGGCGTGCCTTCGCGAGATTACGTTATAAACAACTCCAAGCATTATGTTGTCACATACTGCTCCACCGGCTGTTGCAGAAATGCATCATATGTTTAATATGTTAGTGTGTATGCAGGTCCCTTCCTCGATAGGTGGAGACAATCCAAAACGGGAACTAGGAGAACTGAAATGAACGTCCTGCCATCACGGCTAAATTCAAGTGAAAGCAAGTAGACAAGGGCAGTTTTCTACTTTTTTTGCGCTCTTTGCGTGAGCCTCAAAATTACAAAAGCGGAAACTTCGTCGAGCTTCCCCCTTTGCAAAAGCAACACTAAATGAGCCCTCCCTCCCCCCCCCCTCCACCCCTCCTTCATCACCCTCACCAACACTGTTTATGTTTTTTTTGTTTTTAAGTTACCTCTTTCCCGCATGAATAGCTGACCTAATTTTGTGGATCAGCTTGTTTCCCGTCCCCTCATCGAAGTGTTAAAACGATCATGATATCCGAGGAAAGTGTTTTTCGTGCAAGCTGGCTGGAGTTCAGACGGTGTCGTACGCTGTTGCTCGTCGCAAGCTCATGCTCCTTCTTGTCGATTGAATGTACTGTTGTTTGTTTTTTTTTTTACATAGACCACGAATAAACGCCACATGGTTTACCTTTTCTCGCAAAGTATATATGTTTTATTTTTTTATTTTTGTTCTTGTGTAGATTTCTTTTTTTTTTTTGCAGCGGAGACGAAGTTAGAATTGCACAAGTTAGAACCGCACAAACGACAGTTCGCTCTGCAACGGGCGAAGCGGAGAAAGCATTCACTCCGGTAACGCTTAAACGTCCACAAAACAGGCTGAAGTTGAGCTAGTTGGTGACATAATTCACAAATAAACGGTCAGCTAGACGATATGGACAAAACACAGACAGGGAGAAACAGCGGTGTGTATGTCTCTGTTTCTGTTTCTTTCTGTCTGTGTTTTGTCCCTATCGTCTAGCTGACCGTTTATTTGTGTCCACAAAACGTTGTTCGGTTAAAATTTGACCGCCGAGCAGAAAGATGTGAGAATGTCAAAGGATTTTTCCGACTCTAGAGTGTCATCGCATCGAATCCAAAGACAAGCCCGGGCGTCGAGCGCATTAATTTGAAATATCGAGTCAAATGGCATATTTAGAAATCTATGTCAAGTCAGGCAAGGCGGACGGAATGATTATTTTACACGTTTTACGGCATTTCTGCATCTCCAATGGCGCCGTGTTTTCCTCGGCTCGGACGGGAACCTGCGGAGCTTCACGCCTGATAAGCTTTCGGGATGCGACAGTCCGGTATGCAAGTGCCCACAGCTTCGACGTTTGCTCTTCTACGACATCCGATAGCAATGTTAAGAACAAAGGACGAAAAAACACACCAACTAACACCTTCAATGTGACGTCCAAACAGCGCCACGAGCAAGTAGACTGACGAAAGGCCCTTCACAGTGTTGCAAATATTTTCAGCTAGATGGTGCGACGTGTCACACCAAACTGGATTGCCCTGAGCCTATAGGTCATCTGGCGGTAACACCGCATCAGTTTAGTCATATTCCTTTACGGGGATATTTGTTTTGGTGGTGTTTTGCATCGGGTCCCGCGTGAGTTTTGTATGCGTCGTGGCCCGAACAATTCCAAGGGATTTTTTACAGCTTAACTTAGCGACATAACGCAGGCAGCAACACGTACGGGGATTTACAGTTTCGTCACACCGTGAAGTCACAATTCTTGTGACTGCATTTCTCGAAATGGAGTCACGAGAATTTTCTCGAAACGTTTAGCAGAAACGTTTCTCGCTTCATTTGTAAGGCCCCTACATTTAAACATCGAAGAGCAACGGCGTGCAGCAGCGAGCAGCGAATCGATTTTCACCGCAGTTCATTGGAAAAAACACGGCAAGAGAGCGGCAATATTTTGTTTATGTGTGTGTGATCTTGAGTCGTCTTAGGACTGTTTCCAGCTCCATTTTGCGAAGCATTGTGTATATAATGTTCTTAGTGGCGAGTAGTCACGCAACGAAATGCCGTAAGGACGTAAGTCTGTTCTTCACAAAAAGAACACCAACAGCTACGTGGCGCCGGAAATCGATTGGAGCAAATTGCAGAAGAGCAAACGGTCCGTGCGCTCATAATCAACACCGCAATTCAGGAGCGGTAAATGCAGGTGCTCGATAAGATGAACGTCCTTGCCACGATCAGATACGATATAGGGTAAAACAAAAAGTTGGAAAGGAGCGGGAAATGTTCCTACGGGCCAAACTTACGCTTTTCTGGATAAATTTTGCAACGAATGAAAGTGGAAATGTAAATAAAAAAGAGGGTGATGCTCGCAATATTAAAATTTTGCCATGCCGTTCACTACCTTCATTCGTAAACTGGCAGCGTGGTGGGAGCTACGTGCTCGCTGGACTCCTCACCCGCCTATCCTTTTCACGTGAACAAGATCCCGCCTATACTCACACTCGGGGAGTGGTGTTAGGTAATGAAAAGGAGGTGGCTGATTGGTCCTGTGTGCGTAGTTCCCACCAAACTGTCATCGTGGGTGCGAACCAAGAACTTATTGTGAACTTAAAGCACGAAAACTTATAAAACATGGCAATTGGTCGGATATCGAGAGATTAACTGGGGATCGGTTTCAGGTTTTGGCAGTTTCTATCCATGAACGCTCTGAAGAAATTCTACGTCTCCGGGATTAATTGCGCGTCTCTCAAGCACCATTCCGAACGCGAAAATGCGAGAAAACTAAAAAAAAAAAAAAAAGACTAAGGGGGGAAATTGTCCTATAGTTAATGTTAGAAATGCTTTATTACATTTATAGTTCTAAAATAATAATAAATTAGTTGAAGTTACTTTAGATGCATATTGTAACGAATGTCAGATAGAGAGACGGTTAATACAGTAGAAACCTGAGTGTTTGTTAGGGAGAACTTGTGCCCAAAACAAAACTAGAGGCCCAGGCGTCGTGGGCGCCGAAGGTGGCCTGCCAGCTGGATCGATCTGCAGCGAAAGAACTCCTCTGCTGCCACGAGCAAGCTGTTTAATAGCGAAGGCAGCCTACATCAAGTACCACCCAGAAATTAATCAAATATGCCATGTACAAGCACAATATGTTTAGGGAAATTGCGAGGCATTTCTGTATCCTTTGAGAAACTTAGAGATCCCCTAAAAACAAAACAAATGTGTTTTTATTTTCTTTCTAAACAGTCTGGGGAGACACGCGTGTCAAGAAATAAATATTACGTGAAAAACGAAATCTTTAGATCAATATTAATGGCGAGAGATTTATTTCAAATTTCATGCGCAAAGTCCATGACGTCACGGAATGGTCATTCGCTCAACGAGATGGTCATTCGCTCTGTTAAACTCAACTTAGAAGGCGAAGCCGATCCACCTCTCCTCCACGCCCCAAAATGCCGAGGGAGAAATCAAGAGGAAAGGAGGTAACTACCGACTAAATCGCGTCTCGCCCCGTCAATATTACTCTAAAAATTTTGTTTTTCGCGTAGAATTTTTTTTTTGCACGCTTGTCCCAACCAGACTATTTAAAAACAACATTTTTTTTTCAGGGACACTTTAACAACAAAATAAAAGAAACGTTCGCGTCTGGAATTCGTACCTGGCACCGCCGTGTGAGATGCGAGCACACTAGCCACAGCGTTACTCTCGATACTTTGTTTTCTTTGTTGTATTGGGATAAATATAAACAAAGGGATCTTGTCGGATCTCTTTCACGTGTTAAAACACCCTTTATTTGGTGGTGCGTATAAAAATCTTCGTATTTGGATTGGTTCATCACACAGGGTGATGCAATCCAACACAGGCTTGTGGTCTTTTAGAACGCATTTCACCTGATGAAAGAGTAGCCGGTACTTTAAATAGGCCTTTTCTGCTTCCTGATCGGCACGCCGCACCGCCAATCTCGTTTTCCAAATGCCATACAACTTAAGAGCATTCTTGGGATGAGGAACACATGTTTTTTTTTCGTTTTTATGATTCGATAGAGCCCGTCCTAAAGAAACATGGCATCCCAACATATTATAAAGATATGCCTAATATTCTACAGCTGTCTGAAATACAAATAGTCGACGGACCATGGTATTTAAATACCCTTCTCCCGCAGCACACTTTGACTTGAAGGGTACCACCATGCAATTTAAAAAAGAACGATATTGCTGAAGGGGTAACACAGATATTCCTCACACGTAAGAGAGCGTCATGTAATCTGCCTTGCAAAAAAAGAACGAAAAAACCTCCGAAAAGCTCTGGCAGGAGCAGGCTTTAAATGAGGTCACGTGAGAGCGTTTGTCTACTGATGAATGCAATATAATTGGAATAAAATCTGGCTGGACGACAGGGATATAACAACATATTTCTTATTACCTAGAGTAGTGGTTACTCCACTGGACTTGGAGGGCACCTAAAGAGAAGGAAGGCGGTGGAGGTTTTCTTTATTTCAACATCTATATAAAAGGGTGCTCTTGATCCCTAAAAAAACAAAACGACGTATTGCTCGGATTGTGCAGCCCTGTGCCTTACATCTGAATGCCCATTTCGAAACCAGGCAAAAGCCTTCTTATTTATGTTTTTTCCTCCGATCACATGGAGGAAGGTCGTGCTCCTCGACGTACGATCGCGATACATTGAAAAGCTTAGGAGACACTTAAGCTTCACCGTTAAAGGGGCCCTGCAAGGACTGTTTTACTGGTTTTAATTTGCCCCGACCATGAGCGCACTGAACGTAATAACTTAATGAAACTTTACTTTTCTCGAATTTCGATCGATTTTAAAAGTCAGAGGCAAATTAAATTTACAAGAACATGCACAAAATAAGCTCCTTCATGACGTCGTTGGTCGCTTGAGTGGCCGTGAACTAGAAAAGGGGTGTAGTGAGCTCAGCGAGCGCTCACGGCTGCCGCACTTCGTGTCGACGGCTCGAGAGTGCGCCACTAAAGCATGTTCTGGATAGGCTGTATGCGAAGCGGGCAGACAGGTTGGCTCTCACTGCGTTTGCTGCGCGATTAAACACTGATTCGGCATGACACTTCATTGCCCACAAACGACAGCAAACAAGGGATAAAGATCAGTTTAGAACGGGAGCCACTTCGCGCTGCCATACCGCCAAACGGCCAAACGGCAGGCCAAACCTGCTCGTCGAAGGCCTTCGGAACGCTCGGAACCGGTCGGATCCTCGAGCCCGTATACGACTGCAGTGCCGCCGCGTACATCCGGGACCTTTCTACGCTCGCCGCTCGTCGGTGCCTGATCCCACAACAAGTTTCTAGTATGCCGGCGCCTTTCCCACCGCTTGGTGGCGGGTATGTCGACGGGTCATTTCTCGTTTTCGTACTTTATAAACTGCGTTTATTTCTTTTCTGGTCAAAAATACTGAACAAAAACTACTTTTATAAATAATTTAAACGGTTCGCGCCACTTATATTTTGTATTTCGACTAAGAAAAAGCTTTTAGCGGCTCTGACCAGTAGTAAAGCAAGGACCAAAGACTTCACATATCGCGCGCTTTCGGCACCGCGGGTCGCCTCTGTAGTTGGAGGAGGTTTCCCATCGTCCGGTTAAAATTTGACGCACAAATATTTAGTTACTCTCTCCGTGCCCGCTGGCTTGCCCGAACCCCAAGACATGTGGAAACCACAAAAAAGGTAGACGCTTAAATATGATAGCACTTCGTAGGGTAGCACTTCGTTCCAGGTCTTGTGGTCTACGTCAAGGTACATGGAGATCATGTCAGCGATTTGCTTTAACCGTTCTGCGAGCCCTTTGGTCTGGAGGTTGCCGGATGGTATGCAGTGGTCCGACGATGGCTTGTTTGGCTAAGCCGAAGAACCTCTTGAGTAAGTTGCGCCATGAACGATGATCCTTGGTCTGTAATCAGCACTTCCGGGTTGCCGCGCCGGATGAGGAATAGAGCGAAGAACTTGGCTATTTCCAAAACAGTCCCATTCAAAAGGACTTTTTTTCGGCGTATCTAGGAAGATATTTTGTGATGACGGTTATCCCCCGGTTAACCAGCGTCAACAATAGAACGCGCTTAAGCAAATCTATTCCGACCTGCTGGAATGGCGTCATCGGAGGGGTAATCGGTTGAAAGACTCCTGCCCGCTATGTCAGTGTTTTTTGTTTTTTTGCGTCGCTGGCACTGGTGGCACGATCGGATATCCGGATTGCACGGTCTTCGGAAGCCAGGGCCAGCAGTAATTCTTACGAATCCTGGCGAATGACCTGCTGTAGCACAGCTGTCCGGCGTGGGGTAATCCTGTGGAGGCTTGAAATATCTCTTCCCAAAAATCTCTTGGCGATTACCTATAGCATGTTGCAGTGCTGGACCCAAAGATTTTTTTTGAAGAGTACTCCTCGACGAATGACTAAGCTTGCCAGAAGTATTGGAAGAAGACGCGAGGGACTGCACTCCTCTGTGTTTCCAGGTGGTTGATCACGGCGCAGAGTTCCGGGTCGTAGAGTTGTTTGTCGGCCATACTGTCATTTCTGACAGCACCGATAAGCACTCCGTCGTCATCCTCGCCGGCGCATGTGGGTGTTGACTCAATTTAATTCAACTGGTAGGCAGGCAGCGCAGCTATTGGTGCGGACGTCCATAAACCCGCTTCTGGTCTCGGTACCGGTGCTTGCCTGCAGTGCCACTGCAGCGTCGCCCTTGCTGCTCGTGGCACGAGCCAGCTGTCAACCGCATCTGTGATAACAGGAATACGCCTGCTTTCGCCCTCTGCCATCAACTGTACCAAGGTCATCGTAAAAGGTCGAGCTCAGTAAGCGTTCGGCGCATGCGTGACGAAGCCATAACCCAAGTCTACAGGCTGGCTCCTTTGCTCGAACAGCTGCGTTCAACGAGTAGCTGAAGTGCACGGTCGCAGATTTGGACTCAATTTGTAGCAAAGAGCTTTCTCGAGGAACCTGGTAGTCAGCGCACAGCTTTTACAGCGTCGAGAACCGGCATGGTTGTTAAGCCGAGGACGCAAGACGCGGAAACACCGCGAGCGGACATTCCATCGCCCGGGACAAGTGTGTTTCGGCGTCTCGCCGCAGCGGGGCGCCCGTTACATGCCTCTCCTGTTGTCTGTTGTCTGCGAAACTGTTGTCTGCGGCTCTACCTGTTTCACCTTCGGCGGCCGTGACTCGTGGCGATATGCGAGGCATTTTCATTATAGAGGAGGCTAGACAGGCGGCATGACGGCCGTGCATGCGAGGGCTCGTACCGTATCGTGCTCCACACGTGCAGAACTCCAGTGGGGCTTCCGCACGTGCAGAAAGACCGAAGTTTCCTCGGTGCATTGTGGCAGCGGTGGCGTAGTCAACCTGGCTGATAGGATCGGTTTATTCGACTGTTGTTGGTTTCTCTTTTCTTTGACTGAACATGCCGCTCCACCACCATCAACATCTCCTCTGTTAGGCCCCATGTTCGCTGCGCCTGATTTCGTCAGTTGGCAGGGCAGCGGAGCTATGGCGTGGACGTCCATAAATCCGCTTCTGTTTCTGTGTTTGGTACACGGCAGTAAGCCTAGCTTTGTTTCAACAATGTGACGTGTTGGGCCAGTTGGTTTGAGGTGAACACCTTGGGAAAAACAGCGGCAAAGAAACTGGACAAGAGTAAGGAACAAACACGACAGGACGGCGCTGAACTAACAACTGTTGTTTATTACACAAAATCGGAAGGAGGAAAACAAGAAGCATCTTAATCAGATAAAAATATATAGACACACACAAACGTACCAACCAAGCAGCATAATATGTCGCGATAGGCCCAATCAGTGTTTACGTAATGCCCGTCATAGTCGATCGCAGGTACCTGAACTCTTTGTCAGATAACGCAGACGGTTCGCGACGCATCTCCCGACAAGTTCTGAGATAAAAAAGGCTTCGATGATTGGGCCTATTGCGACATATTATGCTGCTTGGTTGGCACGTTTGTGTGTGTCTATATATTTTTATCTGATTAAGATGCTTCTTGTTTTCCTCCTTCCGATTTTGTGTAATAAACAACAGTTGTTAGTTCAGCGCCGTCCTGTCGTGTTTGTTCCTTTACTCTTGTCCAAGTTTCTTTGCCGCTGTTTCTTCCCAAGATGTTCTAGCTTTGTTATGTCATTCAAAAGGAATTATATGTCTATTCTAGCGCTGTCTTGACCAAAAACGCTGTGTGGCAAGGCTTTTACTTCCTTTAATTTTCTTTGTTCGTTTGTATTGGTTCTAAGCGATAGGGAAATAGTTGTGTCTAGTGGTTTGCCACAAACACTCTCACTCATCGCGCCCAACTTCATTGAAACAATTTCGCTAAATGACGCGCCTTTATTTTCGTCCTATTCTTACCAATTCATGACAAATACTGTTCTGGTTACCGACACATTGGTCGCCGCCATCGCAGCCTCATGGTACTTTTACACTTGGGAATCTGCTCGCGAATCCGCCCAGCTCTTGTCGCTGGGGCAGAAACGCTGGAGTGGAAAACGCGGCGGCGAGCCGTATAGGTCAAGGGCCAATTTATGCTGCCGAACGATGCGTTTCCCTGACCGGAAGTGACATTCTTGCGCGGCGCGACGCTGCCAACGTCAAGAGTACGCGTTCTTCCGGGAGCACCAACACGCGCCCGGGAGAGACAGCCTCGGTGCGAACACTCGCGCGCTTTCTTGTCATACTTGACGGGATGTTACGAGAACAGCTGCCGCAGCCAGCGCCGACGCCGCCACTCGAAGGAAATAGATGTAAACACAATCCCTCGTCGCCGCCGCCGCCGGGAGCCAATCCGCTCCCGCGGCAGCGGACTTCTTTTTCAGGTGTAAACCTACCATCAGAGCGGGCTAATCTCGCTCTCCGCCGACTCGCCGCACGCCGCCGCAAAGCCAAGAGCCCGTCATTCATTTGAACCGATCGCCTGATGACGAGCTTCGACGTCAAGTGGAGCATTTTCTACCGGCGTCTTCGGGTGGTTGCAGGCATCGTTCACGGGGCGATTATTACCACATTCCTTTAATTCATTTGCGTGGCACCCGAACCTCTCTTCTATCAAGAACTTTGTCAAAAGTATCTCGACACGTGCCTGACGCCCATCTAAATCGCCACCAACGAAAACTTCCAAATTGCTTTCATAGTTCCCTTAAGAGAGACAGGGCGTGCATTATTATCTTTACGCTGCTTGTTTTATGCTTCGTCCTTCGATATTGTCTTCCGACGCTCTTTTATTGATTATGAAGCAGTGATAAGATGCTCCAGTTTGCCGCGCCCTTGGTGTCTTCTATGTTCTTACAGTCGGTTTCACTCCAGGATCAAGTGCCGTGGAGGCTACGATCCGATCTGAGCCAATTGAAGCAGCACCGAAAGTGCCTCGTACCGGCACCGGTGAAGTGTGTACGCTATTCTCGTCTAAACCAATCACGCCCGATCGGTGCTTCCTAATCCGGGGATTTTTTGTGTACGATTTGTTTGTGCCAGGGACAGCAAACACACATTGAGGACAAGCGGCGTGGCGATGCGCTCTGGGCATTGCGGGATTGACAAAAGCCGGATTGCAGCGCCGGCTGCCTGTCGGGCTTCAAGTGAAGCCAAGTGAAGACGCCGTTGAAGGATCCGTCAAAGCTCCTTCCATAGCGCTCCACAGCAAAGGAACGAATGTGTTGTGCGGTGTGTCACTGCAACAAGCTCACGAAAAGAAAGGCGTTACAGGTAATGAGCATCTTATCATCGGTTCACAGCAATTAAGATTACGGCATTGGCGTGCTAAGGATGCCGAGGTAACAGAATACAGGAAGCTCTAACATAATAAGCACGCCCTGCGTTTTTTACGCTCTCAGTGACCATAGTTAACTCGGAGGATGAGTGAATGAGTCACCGGTCAGTATCCATTTAGCTTTAGGCGCCTTAATGTGTATACAGAGATGGCACACCATATTGAAAAGCAGTTGCTAGTCAGTAAGTTCTGAGTCACATCCACTTTCGTGTTTTGTGAAAAGCAAAAATCGGCTGCTTACCTCACAAACAAACTATATAGCTCCACAAAAGCCCTTAACTTGAAATGAAGTCATCGCTGGGACACTTGTAGACCAGTCTCGCCTCATGTAGATAGGTTTTTCTAACACGCACTTATAACCTCGTAGTGAGCGGGCATGCTCCGTTTTGTGTTACGAGGCATAATTGTACACGCACGGACCGTTATTTCTTCTTTAGCTGTACGTCGAAGCTAATTGGCCCTGATATGCAGGTAACATCAGCGCAACCAGTCAACCGCAAGAGCCCGCTCCAGTGTTAAATTTCTGGCCGTCGACTTTGCAGGCAAGGGCTGTCGTTGAATTCTATGGTTTCCGTCCTCATCGTTTTTGTTTTATTATCCACTCTTGAAGGATTGGTGTAGTTCGAAACGTAGGTATGCGAAATAGGCGCTTAACGGAGTAGGCTCTTTAATTAAAAGTTTGAGTTCTACGCAGACCAGCCACATTGTTCGGCAGAGTGAAGATTCCAGGCCCGGAAATAACCATTTATATCTCTTGTGGCACGCTTTGCCCGCATCGTTTTCATTCAATATAATTTCTATGCGGCTAGGTTTGTCGTTCGAGACGCGTGATGCCGACCGCAGGTGTGCATTCCAGTGTACTGGCAAAAATGCTTGCCACGCGTCAGAGAAAAAAATCTTCCATTGAAAGTTTTTTTAAAGTAAAACTATATAGAGCATAACATTTAATTTATTTCTGGGGCACGTGTTCGACCTTTCGTGCCTCTGCGCATGCTGTAAAAACGGTTATTCTAATGTTCATCTTCCTGTTTTTTTTAATTCTTTTTATGTGGTCAAAAACTTCTTTGTGCAAAAGGTGCGCTGCCGGCACGTAGCGGTGGGAGCAAAACCTTAAAACTGGCGATAAAAACAAGAAAAGAACTCAGAAAAAGGGGAAAGAACACAATCGCCGTTTCGGGCTCAATGCCCTTCGTCAGGCTACTCTCACGCGTTTAGTTTTTGTTGCCATTTTTGTTTTATCAGGACTGTTTTTATTTTGACTTAATAATTCTAAGAATCTCTTCAGATTCAGTTAGTATTATTAAAACGTTCTAGTGTCGCATAAAACACTATTTTTGTTTTAATTCACAGGAGAAATATATGATTATTATTTGGTAATCATGAAAATCTTGGAGCGAAAATGACTGACCGAAGCCGAGAAGTCCAGTATCTCAATTTAAGCTCGGAAGAAATAATGAATGAAACTTTTGCGAAATCTCAGAGAGGGATCTGTTTTAGTAGGCAGTCTGAAGTTGCCATCTATCTAATCGGGCAAAAGAAACATTTCTCTGAAAATACAGCCTGTTCAAGCAATTCATAGTTACATCAACCTCAAGATAGTCACTGAGCAATGGTGAATGACCAAACTCAGAGTGTAGTCACTGAGCAATGATTGATGTCGAAACTCGGAGTGAATTAGTCAATCAATCAATACTTAACTTCATAGGAAACATTGATGTGAGCAAAAATAATAAGCACAAAAACTTTTAAATATAGCACATAGTTTCAACATTTACATTTCGCAGATTTTGAGCACACGAACAAAGCGAGATACCACATCAAGTGACCAGACTAGTATTCATAGTCAAAGTACAACAAATATTGATAAGAGGTACAAAGCAGTCTCTACGAAAGATAATACGCGCATTAGCACGTAATCAGAAAAAAATACAGAAACCTTAAAAGTCAACAACAAAGTATAAATCCTATGAGCATTCCTACCCAGAACAGAAGTAAAATTTTAAGTGACAGAAATACGTCTGATTTCACAAACATCTAGTCTCAATACAATCGCGTTATTTTGATAATCGCCTATTTCAAGAAGCCTAACATTATATCTTAGCATTGAAAGAAAGTCAACAACAAGTATAAAATCCTATGAGCATTCCTACACCCAGAACAAAAGTAAAATTTTAAGTGACAGAAATACGTCTGACTTCACAAACATCTAGTCTCAATAAAAATCGCGTTATTTTGATAATGCACTGTTTCAAGAAACTTAACATTATATGCTTAGCGATTGAAGAAAGTCAACAACAAAGTATAAAATCCTATAGAGCATTCCTACCCAGAACAAAGATGGAAATTTTAGAAGTGACAGAAATACGTCTGATTTCTACAAACATCTAGTCTCAATAAATCGCGTTATTTTGATATTACCTATTTCAAAAGCCCTAACATTATATCTTAGCACATTGAAAGAAAGTCAACAACAAAGTATAAAATCCTATATGAGCATTCCTACCCAGAACAAAAGTAAAATTTTACAAGTAGACAGAAATACGTCTGGTTAGCGAAAACAAACATCTAGTCTCAATAAAATCGTCGTTATTTTGATAATGCCTATTTCAAGAAGCCTAACAGTATATCACCCAGCATTGAAAGAAAGTCTGACAGCAGTATATAAATCCTATGAGCATTCCTGCCCGGAACAAGAAAGTAAGGTTTTACAGTGACAGAAATACGTCTGATTTCACTGACATCTAGTCTCAATAGGTAATCGCGTTATTTTGATAATGCCTATTTCAAGAAGCCTAACATTATCTCTTAGCATTGCAGAAAAGTCAACAACAAAGTATAAAATCCTATGAGCATTCTACAGGAACAAAGTAAAATTTGAAGTGACAGAAATACGTCTGATTTCACAAACATCTAGTCTCAATAAAAATCGCGTTATTTTGATAATGCCTATTTCAAGAAGCCTATCATTATATCTTAGCATTGAAAGCCCGTTATTTATTTAATTTATGTAGATGTTTCTCGTCAGCCTCTACGTACGTTGTTACTTCTGATATTTAGTTTCGTGTTCGGGGATATGTTTAATAAATAGACACAACGAGGGCCATATCCTTATTGCAGTAGTACATATTCGTATACCTAAAGGAGAGGTGCAAGTCCATATGCGTATTGAAGCTATTAATAAGCTGACTCCACCATAAAACCTATTCTTTCTGGCGTACCACGGGTAGTATTTTAGGTCCTTTCTTTTTAATATATATGTGCAGTGATATCACTAATATTAATCCAAATGCAAAAATTTGTCAACTACGCTGACGACACAAGTATACTCTTTAGTTCAAATAATGCCTATTACCTTAATTGTTATGGGAAACCTGACTCTGTCTAGATTAGAAATATGGAGTGAGAACAACGTTGCAAATAAATGCGAAGAAAACAAAAGCAGTGATTTTCGTCCTAAAAATAAACTTGTAAACATCACAAAGACCTAAATTTAAAGTCTAGCAAAATTGAAATAGTAAACTCCTTTAAGCTTTTAGGTGTTACTTTCTCTGAGAACATGTCGTGCGAAAATCATGTAAATTACCTTATTCCAAAGCTATCCCGGGCTGTGGGCATGTTAAATCGTCATCGTTATATTTTGCCAGAAGAGTAAAATTATTATTATATAATTCTCTATTCCACTCCACTTAAATTACTGCCACTTAGTTTGGGGTACAACGACTTTACTACTACTCTAGAAAAGCTGCGCGTGTTACAAAAAAGCACTTAGAGCTATAGGAGATGTCCAGTTTGACTTTCCTATGGGTAGCTTATTTAAAGAATTTCATGTTATAAATATCCACACTTTATATGATTACAGGCTTGCTACTAGCCTAAAAGTGGAGCAAATTAAATATAATTTTTTTTTATAAATCTTGCACTAACTCTCGAAACACGATATAGTTACCCACCCGCGGAGCTGAATGTTGGGAGGTGGTCCACGAGAATAAACTATGGTACACTAAACGCTGAAATACGCTGTTCCTAAATTATTTAATCTGTTTTTAGCTAAAGGATTGATTGGGACAAGTTATCGTTGAATGAAGTGAGGTCGCCCTTTTCACTGATGATTAGTGTATTTGCTCTCTTTCCGTGTTTTGTTCTTAATACTATGAGCTTGTTTGTTCTTGTTTGCCCGTCATTCCCTATACGTCAATATTGTGATAATCTAAGGTATTGTGCTCAACATGTTGTGATAGCGATCATTTTCCGTTAATTTGTGTTTCTCTTTCAATCGGGTATTATTTCCCCACTCTGTCGCCGCTGCTGTAGGCGGTCAGGAACCCGTCCAGCTGTGCCTCACAGCTTTTTTCACGATCGCAACCATCACTCATGATGGAAATAAACATTATTATTATTATTATTATTATTATTATTATTATTATTATTATGTATGTATGTATGTATGTATGTATGTATGTATGTGTATGTAGATCGAAATAGAACGCTAAGAATTAAAGAACAAACTTTCTTCTTTTTTTTTTTTTCAAAACGGAGTAATATGCTGATGTTTGAAAGCGCTTGTTGACATCCCAGTAGAGCAGTTCACTCAGGGTCCAAAAATAGCTTTTTGTAAAAGCAATATAGAGCTCTGAATTTGATTATTTTCCCAAGCACTCTCGAAGACCTATACCTGCAAAGTTTGAACAAAACACATCCCGGAGACATCTTATAATTAAGTTGGACACCGATCGCTTTGACGTCTGGATAGCACTTGTAATATGTAAAAAGCCAATGATAATCGTCGCTTCACTTAGAATCGTGATAGCAAACCTACAAAGAGGATGGTTTGCGCTGCTCGGTTTTCTGCAAGGTATCGTCGAGTCGGCGACGATCGGACTTCAAATGAATCGAGAATGGCAGTCCGGAGGTTAGACGTCGGCGTATGCAGAGAAGTTAGAAAGGGAAGATGGTTAATTCTGGAGCTTTTTGAGGAGTCCCGGCAGACAGGTGCCACCTAATATCTAAATTTACAAAAAAGTCGTAATCAAACGTTTTTAATTGTTCATTACCTTAGAATCCTTCGCACGTCTCTTCAGATAGAAATAACACTGCGGGGCTTCCGAGCGTGCTCCTGCCTTAACAGAACCTTCCAACGGAGAGTTGATGGAGACATATGAAAATTTCGGTTCTTCGGGTGAAGTCAACAGAAATGCGTCATGAACCTCATCATTATATTTTTTGCGAAACATGCCTCAAGCCCTCAAGATCAATATTGAAGCTATGAAAGTCCTTTCTATTTGGAAAGAAAAAAATGTTTTTTTCAGAGGTTGTTTAAAAGTAACAGTAATTGGGGGTGCATCGTGTTTCCTCTAATATTACGTGTTTCATCTTCAACTTCCACTTTCGTCTGTGTTTTCGAAGTCCGTTTTTTACGAAGCAATATAAGGATTAGCTACACTATTCAAGATTTTCCGGCAAAGTTAATATAATTCATATGCTGCGTGCTTTCCCAGACGTTCTGTAAGTCCTCACGTTGCGTAAGGAAACTTTCCATATTGAAAGCTACACATAAACACGTATGAAGAAATATCTGTATGCTAAAGATATGTCTTAAAGGGACACTGACAGGGTGTTTATGCTCGCCGAGGTTTTTAGTTGTACGTGACACATGAGAGCCCAACTACCCAGAACACAATTTGCGACTCGAAATTCGGTTTCTTTCCGCCCGAAAACCGCCGATCAAGAACTGGCCGGTTCGAGTCTCGCTCACTCTCTTTTCCGTGGTCACGGGCCGTTTTCTAAGGTTTCGACGCGACCACCAAATTTAATCAAAGTCGTTGGTCACTGAAGGCACACACTCAATATTAAAAATAGAAAAAATATGAAACCCATCTTTTGTGGCTTCTAAAAAGCTGCAAATACGTTGATTGAAAAAAAAAAGTTCCACAGAGAACCGGAAGCATTCTGTGCGTGCGTCGTTTCGTGTATCGTGGGACTCGCGGGGACGGCGATGGCAGCGGACGACGGGCGTGGGACCTCTACTTCAGAACTGTCGTTCGCGGTACCGGCGAATTCTGCTCTGCCTTTAAAAGATAAATTTGGGACTGATCAAAAGAATTGGTATTCATCCCGTACGACACGCCCGACCACCAAGCTGATTTGCACGAAGACGTCGCCGAGCCGTCGCTCCCCTCTCGTGGCTGAAGACATCGCTCGCGCAAGCGTCGAAGCACGACGTGTCTACTTCGAGTTGAATTATGCACGCGTACGATTTCTTTGCTCGGTGCGAATGTCGCCATGCGTGGTGCTTCCCGACTTCGACCCGGGGTGCTTTTGCTGGAGGAAAATCGGCTAGCAAACTTTCCAACTTACAATTTACCGGCTGAGATTATTACTAAGGCGTCCGCTTTCAGGTGCGCGTAAATGTTCTACAGGAATCGCAGCCAGCCATTGGTCCCGATCCTGTTGATCTTTCGGAAACTCTGTCGCACAATGCCACTTTTTCGGACGGAGGACATGTGAGCCAGCTCTTCACGCAGCATCTTGGGTGTATTCTTTTTCGGAGCCGATCATGCAAATTCACCACGGGCGCTACTACTCATCTCCAACTCCTCAATGTACAAAACAACTCATCTTGGAATTGTACAGAACAGCGAGGCATACAAACATAGCTACGAAAAGGATCGCACGGCAAACAGTTCCCGCAACGCCGCACTGTCGTCTGCTACTGCAGAGGGGGAAAAGAGAAAATGCACGGCATATACCTTGTGCACGGTCGGGCGTAGCCACGTGATCTCCGCCACTCTCGCCTCCTCCCTACTTCTCCGACCTCCGTGCGCGGGTTTCGGTTTCGGTTTCGAGCAGAGTTGCGTCTCTTGGTTTTCTTAAAAAATGCGCACTTCTCTGTTGCGAAATATTAATCGGGCAGTCAATCCGACACCATAATAAAGCGCCTGGCAAAATGACATCTTTTTTGGGGGGGTGTCAGTGTCCACTTTAACAATGGCTTGAGGAATGAGTTTTGCCCCTAATTGCAACTGATAGCGGGCAATGAGCGGG
>JAZHYW010017251.1:0-14300 GCA_037355805.1 Ixodes ricinus
GACCACTCGTCACGCTGACCAAACCAAATACGTGACGTCACAGGAAAGATGACAGCGCCCAGGCAGCGGCTGGTCCCAAAGCGGCCGGGCTTGTCGGATGCGATTGTTTGTTGTCGTTCGTGTCGGCGAGTTGATTTCAGACGCGGAGCCGTCATATGGGGCCGGTCGAAAGCGACTTCAGAGTTCAGCGTGGTGTCTGACGTAGGTATAACGTGAACAGAAGGAGGAACGGTGTGCATTTCATTGGTGACCGACGGGGATATTGCCACGAAAGAGACAATCGGCCCTACGTTGCTCGGACCTCGGATTGATTCGGATACCGCAAGTAAATTTTAAGGCGACGTTTCTGTGCTCTCGTTGACCATCGGAATCTTCGAGGTCTGCGGTGAAGCGTGTGCAATATATTTGGATACGCAGTTTAGCGACGGAAATTGCGTAAGTCGTGCTTGGCAGTGTGCAATCGTGGTGCCGCTTCGTTCAAATGACCGAAGGCTCGCTTTGGTTGTGCGGCGCACCGGAGAGCTGCCTTGAAGTGCTTCAAGTTGGTAGTTCCTGTGCCGTGCTTTAGGTGATGCTATGCTGCTCCTAAATTGTTCTGGCGTAGACGTGCACTTTCACGGAGCACAGGTGTTGCAGTTGGTATTGATTCCCGCTTGTCTGTACACGTTTCGTCGACACAAGTTTCATCAACACTCGGTACGCGGATAGTGCAAGCTGTATGGGCATTTCATCGCGCGTGTTACCTACTCAGTCTACCCGTTCACGCCGCTTTGCGACGACAGTCTGCAGCGGCTCATTACCAGAAAAGTGGTTCCCCATCATTTCAGTTCCGTTCGTCCACGGCAGTCGCCAAACCCCGAAGGAGTGGATTTATTCGAACAGAAGGCCTCTAAAACAATGCAGCTGTTTTGGTGGTCAGGATAGACTCTCTTCTGTCTGTTTTGTTATACTGTCACAAATGCTTGCTCAGTCCTATTTTCTATCAATATTTACTATTCTGGGAAAGTTCCAGGCCATGTTCAGCTGTCATCGTATGTTCTGGTGGAGGTGCTGCACCTTTACCCATAGCCCTTCACTCTGTGTGGACTCGGCGGCTCCTCAGCCAGGTTGCCCGATAACAATTAAGACGCGGTGGCGGATTATCCCGCGTCTTAAACGCCCGGCAGAGCCGTAAACTAAGTCCTATCCCAAGCCCGGCAGAAAAACCGCAAGACGAGCGAGTACCGCAAGGAGCAGACAGCGGAAATGCACCACGAAGAACCTGAAATCCGAGCCAGTCGCGGCTACGCATCAAGAACCACCGGAATTCGGTCTTTTGCCAGAAAAACCGAAGCTGACTAAGCCAACAATGACAAACCTGTAGCAGCGAACCACCTCCGCTCCCATCGTCGTATGTACGCCCGTCGCGTCTCTCGCTCAATGCCCTTTCACGCAAGGTGTATGAAGACGTCGAGGACTGGATTAGAAATATATGGCCGTGTCGCCCGCCACAGTAGGTAGACGGACAACCAGCTCCTGCAGAACCTATCACTTCTCGTGGAAGAAACTGCCAGGCGCTGGTTTGAGAACAACGGAACCCTTCTTAACGTCGTAGGAAGTTTGCAAGATCGAGCTGAAGGGCACGTTCATCAGCCAACATTGACCGGGAGAGCCGAATTCCTGATTCTGTCAGGATGCGGCCCCAACGAGAGCGCCACCGCCTTCGTGGAAGATGTTTGGGGCGTGATCGAGCACCCACGCCAACCCTGATTCTACAGAAGACAAGAAGCTAAAAATCCCATGTCCCTCATGTGAGGTACAACACCTCCAGCAGCCTTGTCCGCAACCCCACGACGGCAGTCGAAGGGTTCATATCACCGCGGCTTGCAACATTGAATGTACACTGCAGGCCCAAGCCTGTCGCTATCAACAACTCCCCAGCTTCTCGACACTCGAGTCGTCCAGCTGCAACTTCAACGCCAGCGTTCGAGGCATTCGAGACATCCACGACGTTGTCCGGGAGGAGACCAGGAAGCTACTTCCTGCCATCAGTTGCCCGGCTTTTATCTCGATCACCGAGATTGTTTTGGAACAAGTTCGACAGGATATTCATTTTGAGTCTTCTTCGAGCGAAGCGGCATCTGACGATCGAGGGCGACTTATGCCACAAAGTCACGGCGACTGCCATCGGCTACCCGTTACTATTCAATGCCGATTCAACGAGACACCCCAACGCCGAAGCATTCAGCCCATGCCCGAGCTTGCTGCATTGATGCAGAAAACTACCGGGAAAATTTGCGGATTAGAAGCCAGCCACCGCAGCTTCAGTGCATCAGATGTCAGTGGCCGCACTTGACGTATGATTACAAGACGGCATCAGTCGGTCAAGCTCCACTCGACCAAACTGAACACCGACATTGCCAGAAGCATCATCCGACAACAAGCAGCACAGGTACTATGACTGAACGCCCGACACGAGACTGTGGCAGAAAGAGCTCGTTATATAACCATTTGCAAAGAACCAATAACCACGTAATATGGTGGAAATCAACATATTTGATACACTAACCTAATAAACATATTTTTGCTCGCCTTTATGCCTTCAGAGTCTCTACACAAACAATTGTGTTCACCGCACGTGCTGGAACTTTTGAGGACACTTGCATCTCTGACCCCTCAATATTAATTAATGGGACATACCAGACTGGTTGCATTGGGCTGCAATCGTTCCACTTCTCATGAACATATGGCGCACCCGAAAACCAACTCCAGTGATGGAAAATGTTATTCATTAATTTATTCTGGGGGCCTTTGTCAGGCATTGCAGAGAGGTTACTCAAAACTACGCACATGATAATAACATTAAAGCACAGTGCTGTAACTTGTTAATTGCAAAAACAAACACACCTCCGAGCATCTAGTTTAATGGTATGTGTTCATGCATTGTTATATAGCAGGACACTTCCAATACGTATGACACAATAGACCCTTTGCAAAACCCCATCAAGCAACACAACTGTGCCATTTTTTTTCGGTGCAAAGCACACGAATATACCCAGTTCACGTCGAACGCTAATGCAGCATTCGAGTCCAATAGGTGCTCAGCCGAGTTCACAGTGATCGCGGACATAACATTCTTGTCGAACAAATGCCCAAAGTATGAAGGCCTTGGGCAATTAGAGTAGTAGCTACTGTAATTCGTTCCATCACAATTTGGCAAGCGGCGAAGGCTACAGTCTTGGTGAGTCAATATGCATGTTGTAGAGAGGCACATGACAACATATCATCAGAGTGCTCGTCAGGAGTCAGGACAAATTTGTCACATGCCTTCACTCCGTCAATCTGATTGGCGCGAGGGCTGTGGCGGTTGCCCTTTTCCAGGGTTATGGTAATACGAGGTATACGCAGCCACATTTTAGAAAGTCTATTGAAGAGACCGAAGGAATGGTAGGCAACATTTTTCAACAAGACTGCTTTTCGAGCAAGGGGTGAACTATAATATGAATCATCTTGCTTCAGGTAACTAGAACAAATAAATAATTGACCGACTAATACAATGCACTCTTGATAAAAAAAGTATTGCTGCAATAAAACCTACGAAAGAGAAAAATGTGCAATTAATCTATGCGTACACCAAAAATAGCAAGTCGAATAGCATTGAAGCAGGTGCCTGCAACGATTTATTCATCCCCCCCCCACTCCAATAAAAACGTCATCCTCGCAGCTGAAAATAAGTGTGATTCGCACTCACAAAAAAAGGAAGAAAAGCGATCGAATGTAGAATCGTCGATTAGCACAAAAGGTTAAAGATCGCAGGAGCTTCTCGCTAAAAAGTTTATATGGATATTCGGTGACGCAGGGCTGAAATGACTTCCCTAGCTCCTCACGCGACAGTATACCTTTCGCTTCGATTCTCAGACGTTCAAACGAAGCTAGAAAAATGCGAATATATTATGCTAGGAGTTATATCGTACATTGTTTATAAGTACAAAACATGAAAGATCGCGGAGCTTCCTCGCTAAAAGTTGGCTGTGATTATGGAGTTACCTAGGGCTGAAACAAATTCCCCTAGGCCCTACGTCCGACGTATACTTTCGCGTCGATTCTCAGACATTCCAACGTTCAAACAAAGCTAAGAGACAGCGAAAATTGCATGCTAAAAGCACTCAAACTTCTATCGACCATCGAACACATCCGGGAATCTGAGCACCGGTACGGCGATACGGCTGATGCTGTCTCGCAGGTGTTAATATCCAGATGATACAGGGCGATCTTGCGAAAAAAGGTAATAAAGTTTCATTTCTTCATATTTTCACATTATGCCTGCGTCGCTGGCGAGCACGAAGAAGACCAAAGTCGTCGGAAAGCAGCTTCGCATCGCGGCTCCGCGCACGAACAAACACGCATTCCCCAGCTCTGGGCGCTGCCATCTTACCGGTGACGTCACGGCTCTTGTGAGGTCACGGTGACGTGGTCGCTTTTGCGTACAAATGGCGGCAACCGGGGGGGGGGGTCTGCTTCGGACTCCGGTTTTATCACTCTAAGCCCCTCTACCTCGTTGGAGAAAAGACACAAATGTAGTTTAGAATTACGGAAACAAGAAATGACACGTCGACATACCCGCCACCAAGCGGTGAAAGAGGCGGCGCAGGCCGGCGCAGGCGTCCCCGCGGATCCTACCAGCAGACGACGCACGACAGCGGCGGCACATTTGGCACTGAAGCGAAAGTGGGCATTTGTCTCCTGTGGTATCGCGCCACACGAGACCCGCGCGGAACTTGGCCCGCAACTTGAGCGTCGTCGAGTTGGGGCAGAGGCTTCGCCAGCGCGCTCCTGACGCTACGCAGGGGTGTCCTCGTGCGGTAGTACACCCAGCTCCGCAGTTTGATCGAGGATTCGGAGCTCAAACTCCGACAGACCCGGTAAATTCATGCCGACTAGCGAGGTGGAGGGCTGAAGCATGCGACGAGCCGTTGACTCGCATGCGGTTGCAGGAAGCGAACCATCAACGTAAGCTGCAGCCGATTGTCCACCCAAGCCAGGGCCAGGGACGTCGTGAAGGAGGTCATTTTTGTGCTTGTTTTTGCAATTTTATTTGGCCTATAACTTTTTTTATAAAGCGAATTTCTAGAAGAAAAAGTTTGACTAAGTACGTACTTTCAGTGCGCTCAGGTTCAGTGGAAATTAGAAACCGTTTAAAAAGTCGTCGCATGGCCCCTTTAAAAGCTGACGATCAGCCAAAAAGGAGAGAACTCTACCTTAAAATCTCCTTTCCATTCGAGAAAGAGGGAGAGCATCCTTTTTCTGCCGGGAGTAGCTCAGAGACCCGGTGCTATGCGGAGAAAAGGGAAAAAGAGGGAGTGGGGTGGAGGAAACTGGAAACTTGTTTTCTGCCCGGCAGAAGGCGATTCTGGAGGACCGTTTTTAAGGAGAAAAAAAAAGGCGTGGTGACTCCCAATCAGATTAATGCGAAAGCATTTACTGTCCCATGGAGCGCCGCCGGTGATGTGTGTGACCGCGAAAAACAGGCATCTAATGAGAGGCGTTGTTTTTGACGGCAAAAAAACGAGCAACCAAAGAGAGGGTGGCGCGCGCTAGGCCAACACCTCCCTAGAAGAGTAGGCCGCAGCGCTCCAAGTGGTTACGTCACAATGTCGGAGAAGGAAGTCCACAGCGTAACTACGTGAGGAAGCATTTCTGGCATCGACGTGAAAAAAAAAAAACACGTTTCTATGTTGATGGCACGGTGGTGTTCGTGAGCGTTTATCCGACATTGAAGTATGTTTTAAAAGCGCAGTATTGTACAATTTAGTATATATAATATAAACGTAATATACAACGCGCAGCAAACTGGTTGAAAGTACCAATTTTATATTTATGATTATCCCCGTAACCGCGAGACTACGTGCAGTCCCGCAGCTCCCCACAATTTTCGAATGAACCGGTCCGCTGCGTCGTTTTCTTCCCCTCGTACGGGCTCCGATTCTGGTAAATTTACGTTGTGTGTGAGCTGCTGACTGTTTAAAAAGGAAGGCTGAGACTTTCAGAAGGGAAGGGAACCGAAAAAATCCAGTCATCGCCGCAGGGACCGCACACGAGCAAGAGATGGGTCGAGAACGTTAAGCTTTCCCCACTGCTGTCGCTGCTCTCGTGTGTATGTGTGGTTATTTTGATCCTCCTACTCGTTGTTTTTTTGTCGTCACCGCAGTCTCGGGTAGTTTTATTGTGTTCGCTTGATACTACGGCATTTACGTGGATTCACGGAACAAGTCCTGCTACGGTTTGAGTGACATGTGTGGCAACTAGCCAACGATGACACTATTCGATTATCGATAGACCTCTTTCGACAGATGAAGACTTAAATTTCGTGTTAAAATGTTTTTGTGCCAGATATTGTGGGACGTATGGATACAATCGAGAGGTGAGAAACAGCTTATTTAAGGGCTTTCTTAGGTCATAAGGGACGCGAGTAAAGTGCTGCAATCGGAATGTTTTTTTTTTCCGTGATAGAATTACAACTTGTTTGTCGTTATCCGTGTGCGGTAGTAGTCGATATTTGTAAATATGCGTGGTAATATTCTAGTTTTCACTGGAAGATGAATAAAAAGTTTGTGTGATTATTCAAAGTGCGTTGTTTGTGCTTATGTGTTTATTTATACTAATGTTATTTTACTGCCTTCACCGCGTTTATGCCAGAATCTTAACTTTTAAGGTAATAGTATTATTGTATGCAAAATAAGTTATATTTTGTTCTAAGGCAGCTCGAGCCCATACGGAGAAGTAAATTAGTTGACTGTAAATAGTAAGTTTAGTGCCCTGCCACACGGAAAAGTTAATATATTTTCATTAAGTGATATGGGACTTAATCAGCTCGCGGTCTTGATTGATTATAGGAGCGTCGCGAGCTGATTTGTCGACCCCATAATGTTATTCGATCGAAATTACATTACTTTTGCCATGTGGCCAGGGTATGATGCAATAATTCAGTGACTGCACGCGATAACATCGCTTACATGATCGTAAGTGACACTTGTCTTACCGTGTCCGCGTTGACTATGTCTACCTGATTTTTAACTGTGATCTGTTTTGCTGTGTCCAATCACTGCGTGTCTCGCCATTTTGTCGTAGTATTTCTTTATAAGATATGCATTCCTACAGCAATAATTGCGTAACTCAATGTTTTCCCTTATACGCCTACCTCATGCCATTTCGTACCGATCGTTTAGCGGTGTAATATTTTGATCGTGTAATAAAATACTTTCTAGACCCGTTGCAATGTGCAGCTTTTACTTTAGCTAATAAGACACGCGTATGTGACTTAAAATGCGTTACGACGGTCGATCCACGCGCGTCGCCTTCGCTTCAACGCGCGCTCCCGATGGCCTTCCTTCGCGACGTCACGAGAAGAGCGCTACGGCCTTCTCTCCTAGGAGGTGTTGGCTAGGCAGTCCCTGCTCTTCCTCAGCTCTCCTCACCGCGGAGGAGCGTGGCGTCCGCGGTGAGGAGAGCGTACGCCCGCTCCTCACCGCGGACCGTGCTGCTGAAAGCGGGGCGCACTGCTTGTAGGAATGCACCGGCATGTAGGAGTGCATTTCGCATTTCAACACGTAAGCACTCTAAAAAAACACTGAAGTCATTTTTGAAATAAAAAAATCTTTTTGATCTTATATTGTCTAAATTTTGTTAGTTCCCACGTATACCAAATCCTATATTAGAAAACCGCCTATTGATCTCAGGGCAATAAAAAGTGGACTCTTTTTTTCTTGTGGACTACAATGTCTGGCGAAATGAAAGCACACAATACACGCAGATTCCGGATGATTTTATTATAACTCGTTTCGAAGAGAGTCTGATAGGTACACATTCGGATGAGACTCCTCTTCCTTCTCCGCGGGCGAAGCTATCGCTTGCAACTCGCCGAAAAGCGCTCTTCGTCGATCACTTCACTCGGAAGAAAATTCTTCCTAAAAAGGGCGTGTCGCCATCTTTGAACACGCTTTTAACGAGGAGATAAGCTATGCACGGTTGTGGTTTCGGGTTTGTTGGATCGCTTAGGGCGTCTAGATTAGTTGTCAACACAAAAGATTATCTCAGAATCGACTTCAGTGCCCCTTATAAGTGCACTCCTGTAATTCTGAACGCCTTTGAAAGGTCCATAAACACGACATCAGTTTGACCCTGCTCATTCCCAATAGATGCAAACTCATGCGTACACACGATTAATTGAGGGACTGTCGGTAAACCTCTTTTGAAAACCATGTAGATGCATAAATAAAAAGTTATTTTGTCCCAAGTATTGATTGATATGTTATGGATTACGTGTTTCAAAAGTGTGCAACATGTAAATGTTAAAAATATGGAACGTTTTTTTTTTTTGCATTTATTATGTTTCGAGATTTGTGGATGAGAACAATTTCACTGCATAACCAGTCTATCGGTAATTTAGACTTATGTAAAATATCAAGATAACCACTCCGCATATCTTCTGATAAATTATTTGGGAATAGCGTCTAGCCCAGAGGCTTTTTTTACACTAATATTCAAAATTAAATTAAACATTCCGCTCTCCGTAAGAACCAACTCCTGCTTACGTGATTAGCGAAGGCTAGTGGCAGGCCTTTCTGTTGAGTCAGATACAAGAACCTGGCTGGAAATACTTGTTAAATTCTAATTTATCTTGTTTAGGACATGACACAACCTCGTAATTTATTATGACATGAATGGCTTCTTCCCTCAACGAAAACGAAAACGCCAATACTTCTGCGGCGCTTCCAACAAAAAACGAGAATGCCACTGTAATTTTGTTTGTTGTGCATGTTCCTTCCATGTGTCCTTGTCTTTTTGTGCGCTGTTCTGTTCACTGTGTGATTTTATGTAGCCTGGAAGACAAGTCCTTCAATTGTCGCCCAAATCTGGCAATTGCTGGTGCATTCTTTGTTCTAGCCTTTTTTGTACGATTAATATTTCGCTTCATTTGCAAACTTTTCCTTGTTACCCATGGCTAGTGTGGTTTTTCTTCGGTACACAATTGGAAACAAGGTTTTTAAATTTACTTAGTAGTTCAGTGACATCCTTCAACTGGCTAAAAGCGTCAAAGGTTTGTCTAAATAGTCGACGATGGACAATTCATCTGCATTTTGAAAATCCCTAGCTATACTTTTGTGTCGTGTACTGTGCTCTTTATTAGACATTTAAAAAGTAAGGAACACTATTTTATGACCCGAGAGCCCATTGATTATCTGCACTTTCACCTCCTCAATCACAGTACTAACAAAGAGTACAGGAAAAATTGCTTGACTGGTGTTAAATACAGGAGTGACTGTGTTCATCAATTGCTTAAGTTTAAAGCTCAGCGTTATAACCAATAATTGTTCCGTTGACTCAGCTTCGTTTTTTCCTGGCCTATGCATTGTCCAATCGATATCAGGCAGATTAAAGTAGCCAGCCAAAATAATCTTAGTCTGATCATAGAAGTGCAATGTCATATAATCATACAAATCTTCCGAAGCTTCGGGACAGCGTTTAGGGGCCTATGTACAACACCAAGAAGATACGCATTTCCATAAATTTTTAACTTGCAACGCAGTACTTCTCCGATGACAATACAATCAAATGGTGTTATATCAGCATAATGTTTACCGACAATATCAACGCCGCAGCGCCCAATGACTTTGTTTTTTCTAATCGTCTTATAAGAAGACGGGATAATTTAATTATCCTTAATGCCACTATGCAGCCATGTCTACATGGTGACAACTAGGTGCGGATCGTGTGCTAGCAAGATTGTTTCCATGTCGTTCACTTCTTACAATACTTTGTCTTTTGAAACTTGAAGTCGCAGGTGCTTTCGAGGAAGGAGGCGCCTGACGTCATTTCCTACAATTTTGCTGGGTTCGTTGATTCTTACCTTTGAATATTTGCCCTAATTGTTCTTATCAAAAACTGTTTCCTTGCACATTTTAAAGGTGCGCGTGCCCCGCTTGTTGCTGATGTCGCTCTGACAGATTCGTGGATGACGGATACTTGAGAGTGTTTTCAGCATCCCTGCTGTCACGGGCGGTCTAATTGGTGGTATTCAGTGTGGTTGGTGCGGCAGTGACAGAGCGATCCGCTGTATCATGCTGCCACAGCGGTGCACCGGCGAAAGCAGTCTGCAAGGTTAGAACTCAAGCTGCTTTTGAAAAGCAGAGAATTAACAATCATTCTCGTCCGAGTTCTGCCTTGCCCTTTCTTTCTCACGACAAGAGGCCGATTTTTAGTGGTAAGTTTCCCAACAGCTCCTAGACAGCTTTCAAAACCTGCCGCGTCACGTCACATGACGTCACTTCCCGGAGGCCTGCACGGGCGCCGATTGGATGCGAGTGCCGCGTCAGCGTTCGTGTGGGACTCGTTTCTTAACATAGACCCACGTGAAGTCCGACGCGGCACTCGAATCCAATCAGCGCCCATGCAGACCTCCGGGACATGACGTCATGTCACGTGACGCGCAGGCTTGAAAGCTGTCTAAGAGGTTTTGGTTTCTTCTACTGCCTTGTGAGTTTCTGTTTGTGTCGGCGGCAGTGAGTTTCTAGTGGATACGCTCCCGTTTTGCGTTTGAAAAGTCTCCGCGTCTTCGTGTACACCTGTGAGATGTTAAAAAAAGGAGCAATTGTACGAAGCAACGGCGCCAAAGGACAAAGAAACAGAGGGGAAAAAACTAACGAGAGAAATGTACGAGGCTGACTTACCACTCTGGTATTGCTATGACGTACTACGTCGACCCACGCGTGGGAGTTGCGAGCTGAATTTCTTTATAGGCACATGTTAGCATAGTTACGGCTGACTTCGGGCGCGGAACAGAATGAAGATAATGACGATGATTACTGCAGCGACGAAGGATAAGAAAGTGTCCTCTTGCGTATACTTGCTTTTGATAATGCAGCTTTCCTTCTTCTAGGGGAAATAAAACACTACAGCTTTCCTTGCTCCGGGAGATCTTCGCAGGGCATGTGGCTGCGTGGTTGACTCATCAGGTGTTGGGCTATCAGCCGCATCTTCGCGAGCAGCGGATGCTGTTTTTGCGTCGTCTCTGGTGCTTAGTGTGCTCGTAGCTCTTAATGGCTGATCTGGACTGTCGGGCGTCGTATTTATGCCAGCGGCGTGACCCCCGACACCTTCCGGAACCCAGTATTTGTAGTAACAGTTCCTGGCAACCATATTTACCTTTGTCGAAAGTTTCGTGTTCAAACGGAATCTCCGGCACACAGCTATCATCGGGTGTTCCTGCAAGGGCGTGGACGAATTGACAGGGGGCGGTATGCAGGAGTACAGGCGAGACGCACTCTGGCATTCCAAAAATCTCTGTGTCGTTGAAGTGCCGTTTGGCAGGTATGTTCTGCTGTGCGAAAAGAGTATTTTTGCCTGACGCAGAGATATGCTGCCTCACTTGACCTTTTTGGGCAGTCCTTAATTCTAACCCCTCTCTCCGCTAGACCGTTAGACTGTGGGTGGTAGGTGCACTGCGTAGATGTTCTCAAATATTATCAAAAAGGAACTGAGAGAACAATTTGGCCTTAAATTGGGTTGCGTTGCCTGACACGACAGTCCTTAGCATCCCAAAATGGCTGAATATTTCACGCACAGAAGATATTGTAGAATCTGAGATGGACATTCTCATGGCAATAGCTTCTTTCAATTTGAAAGGAGAGTCTATTGCGAAGAGAATAATGGCATTACCTATGAGCCTTAGAAAGCCTGAGTGAACTCGTGGCCATTTTTTGCCAGTCTTCGGTCATTGAACTGGAGCGTTGGCCGAAGACGTTGGCTGTGCCTGGATATACGAATTACAATGACTGAAGAACAGTTGGATCTCACCATAAAGGCCTGGCGAAAAACAGTGTCCGCGCAACCGCCTTCACTGTCGAGGATCCTTGAATAGTCTCGTGTAGCATTTGGAGCACTGATTCTTGGGTCGTCTGTGGTACGACGACTCGATGCCCCCAGTAGAGCAAGTACTGGGCCGCGGTCAGTTGGAGCTACCTGTAAAAGTATGCTTTTATCCGAGGATCGTCACCTTCTAGTTGCTTTGGCCCCCGCTTCAGCACAGGCTTTCCCCTCAACAGAAGTTGGTACCCGGAGGTAAATTCCTGCAGTTTTTGAACCTAGGGGACGGTCTTATCCACTTGATATAACGAGAGCACATATTCGCTTTATCGAAAACGTTTAATAGAAGGCTACTAAGAGCGCCGGCTTTCTTGTTCTCGAGTCATGCCTACTACTTTACCTTGTACTAATATGCGCCTAACCGCAGAGCCCAAAGTTTAAATCTGTCTGCTGCATCCATCACAGGTGTTGGTTCATCTTCTCTCAAGAATCCTACCAATGGCTTGCGATCAGTTACAAGTGTGAACATTCGTTCTTACAAATTGTCTCTGAGCTTTATAATCCCGAAAACTAGGGCTAACATACTCCGCTCTGGTTGGGAGTAATTACTTTGAAGTGTTCGAGATCTAAACCCTATTGATCTGTCTACGCTTCAAGACAGTTAAACAGCACTTCCCCAATGCCACATGGCGATGAGTCACATTCTAGGCGCAACAATTTAGACGGCTCAAAACTTCGTAGAGCACGTCTGCATCTGCTTCGTACCTGCTTAACTCTCCTAAACACACACTACTTCTTCTCGCCCCGCAACCACCTTTAGTTTTCGTTAGAAGTTCACACAGAAGTGCGAAAAGGAATAGCCATATGCTAGTTGAGACTTGCCATGATATGAGAGCAATCGAATAAAAAAACTCAGTTCGTTTGCGTTGGTGAAGCTACTTGTTACTTTATGGCCGTGAGGTTATTTTTAATAGGATGTAGGGGTAGGCTGTCCTTGTCTATATGGTATCCGAGATAGCAGACTTCATCCTGTCAGATGTTGCATATTCTTCTGTGCAGCTTCACCTCCGTTCTCCTGGAAACACTGGAGCACCTGCTTGAGACGACTTAAACTGTCACACTCTTTTACAAGGGCTAAGACGTTATCAAGGTACGTTATGCATCGTCTAATGCTCGACTCCTTTTAATAATTTGCGCTGTAGTTATCATCCTTATCATCCTCATTCTACTCTACACCTGTTGGCGGAGCGTATACCAACACGAGTCCAAGAAAAACCGAACTGACTTACGGCGCACATACCACCTTCGTCGCCACTGCTACGACGTATGGTAGGCGGTGCATGGCGTGCCTCGTTTAGCCCTACGCTAACAGTGCGTTGTAAGCTGTGTGCTCGTTGGGCCAGTCGTGCCTCAATCTTTCGCCAAGTGATCACGCTCCCGCCCATAAGCAAGCTCAAAGAGCAGAGTGAGGTGATGAAAGGGGTGGTTCATTGGCCGGGACGGCAAGTTCGTAGCACCCACCGAACTGTCGGCCTAGGGGTAAAGGGAGTATAGTTGTCTAGTGGTGAGCACGGCTTATTTAGATGCACGGAATAATATACACCTTTTTCCACAAGGGCGCAGCCATCTTGAATGTCGTCACTTCTGGTATACGGTAGAACATCGTTTGATATCTTGACGCTGCTGGAAGTTGTTTACGAAACATGCATGATTGTCACACATTCTTGTCTTTGCCTCACCTATATTTTCTCTCATATTGCAGGTTGAAATGCTTTATTCTTTTTTTCGGCCCGCATACCAAACAAAGAACCCACGTGACTAAGAGCGAAGGCAAGCAGAAAACGTCTATAGGCACCACCGGCACAAACTTCGTGTACAGAACAGAATGAAAACTATAAGGATGATAACCACAGTGACGAATGATTACAAAGTGTGTGGCTTGCTTGTGATTATGGAGCAGGTATATTCATGTCTTGGAAGCACGTGCGGGATATACCAGAGTTTGGAGTCAGTGTAGTTTGTTTGTCCCTTTCGTATTTCTCTATGTTGTGTATCTGTCCTATGGCACTTCGGCTTACTGCTGCGAATCCCCAACTAGTGAAAGCCTTCGTCCATACAAGAAAGCAATATTTCTGGCGAACGTGTTGGTAGAGGATTGATTATCACTTTTCCGACCCCTGGTACTAAATAAGACTTTGTTTTCTACATCTAATTGCGACGCGTGTGCATAACTCGTATCTATGTGTTTAAGACGTTTGAAGCCTGTACATGAAGATATAGCTTAAATTCTAGCACTTAGAAAGACACCTAGCAGAGTCCTGACATGCTTCAAACCAAACGTAAGACCGGTTTGGAAAAAAGCATGTATAATGTGGGCCCCCAACATCAGGATCTAATGTTACCCGTGATAAATAAGAACACAATAAAAATACTATACATACTTTCTTCTTGTATAACAA